>CAUYLG010052396.1:0-75774 GCA_963573385.1 Cacajao melanocephalus | reverse complement strand
AGAGAGAGAGAGAGAGAGAGAGAGAGAGAGAGAGAAAGAGAGTAGTTTAAAAATTAAACAATTAGATCACATAAACTTTACCATCTCATCGTAAATGCTTTAAAGATAATTGTACTTCCAAGCTTCAATTAGATTTGAGAGAATATTATATGTATATGTTAGTAAAAGTATCCTGCTAGGAAAAGACAGCAATCAGAGCAAAATAAAATTGTTGAAAATAAGTAAAAAGCATGCCTTTAATAGCTGACTCAATAAAGGCATTGGATCACAGGTGAATCACTGCTAGAAAACATATTAAATGATTAGAAAATCAATCTGAATAATTTATTTTGAATATAGAGTAAAAATTTTAAAGTTGGAAATTATGATAGAGATAATAGGATAGAAAATGCAATGGGCATAAAATAGAAACTAAAAAAAGAATGGAAACTATGATGAAAACGTAAGAAAATGAAAACAAAAGTTTGTTGTGAGAAAATAAGTGCTGATATTTCAAACTGAAATGACTATGTTAATGTCAGGCAAACATAGCAATTGATAGAAGATCCATCCCTTGGAACCAAACATATCTTGTAATGATGTGAATTCCAAGTTTTAAAGCAAAATCTAACAAGTTTTAAGATTATGTTGAGAGTGATAGGAGGGATGTTGTGCAAATTTGACAGAATGAAAAATTTCTTTTCTTCAACATTAAGTGATAGAAAAATATAAAGAAAAGTTTATATGTATCTGATTTAGAAAGATCAGGCCTCTGTAATTAAAAAACATGGCAACAATGAAAACCTTATGAAACACGCAAGACTCAAAAATACATAACCCATGTTATCGCTAAAAACATTATTTGAGGAAGTACCCCAGTCAAAGGGGAAAACAAACAATATGATTTAGAATAAGGGATTCAAAAATAAAAAGAATTATGGTAAGCAAATGGTAAGCAAAAAAGGTTAATAAGAAAGGCTCGTAAACTACTCATTTATGAGTAATTACTTGCTAAAAGTTCAATTCTGTAACAATGGAAATAATTAGATTTCATAATTTTAAAATCCAGATTATTTTAACAAAATTTAGCATAAAGAACTTTATCAGTGAAGAAAACGTAAGGCCAATTAATTAATTAAAAGGAAATAATAAAAAGGATAAACGTAAAAATTGCAACAAATAAGTAAAATCTCAGTGAAAGTGGGTTAAATGATCACACAAAACAGAGAGGGACTTGGAATTTCTCTACCCCTTCTTTTTCTTCTCTCACTCTCATACACATTCCAAATCATATTCCAAATTCCAAGTAGAAATATTATTTATGATAAATAAATTGCTTCATATTGAAAAAAGGTACAAATCACAAGATTTAATATAATGGTTAAGGACATATAGATGTATGTGTACAGACATATATGTGTGTATGTGTATATATATATATATATAAAACAGGATGTTAAATAAATTATATATACATATATATATGTATTCTTTCTATATATATGTATAGAATGTTAAAAATGATATGCCTCCTACATCAGCTTTGACTATGGGGCAATACAATGATAACAAGTATCTATCTGAAAATATTCTAATACTTATGTCTTTCTTTTATTTTATTGGTGTTTCTTAACTGGCTAGTAAATCGAGCACAATGTTGAAATGGTAATAGTGGGTATTATTTTATTTTGAATGCAGAAATGTTTTAATATTTCATTAAGTATGTGGTTTTTGTATGTTTTCTGTAGATATCTTGTATCAGATTAAGGACATTCCTTTTCATAATTGGATAAGTACTTATTACTTTATAAATAACAAATGTGAGTTGATTTTTTCATCTTTTTTCCTTTATCTGTAATAAGTTGTCAAATTTAAAACTAATCTTTATTCCTGTAAAGTAACCAACTTGGCCTTGATATGATGATTTTTTATGTATCATTGGATTCATATACTAATATTGTATCTATTTTTATGAGATAGATCAATATATAATTTTTTTGTAGTCCTGGTAAGGTGTGGTATTGAAAATTATGCTATCCTCATATATAATAGGAACTATTGATTTTTCTATTTTCTGAAATAATTTTTAAAATACTGGTGTTATTTCTTTCTTAAATGTTTGCTAAAATTAGCCAACTGAGAAACTTGTGGGTTTAAAGTTTTCTTAATTTGAAAATTCTTAATTATAGGTTTTATTTAACTGTTAGAAAGCTTTTTATTCCTGAGTCAGTTGTGTAATGTTGTCTTTTTTAAGGAATTTTTCCTTTCTATCTACTTTTTTTTTTTTTTTTTTTTTGAGAGTCTAGCTCTATTGCAAAAGCTAGACTGCAGTGAGTGGTATGATCTAGGCTCACTTCAACTTCTGCCTCTTCGGTTGAAGAGATTCTCATGCCTTAGCCTCCCAAGTAGCTGGTATTATAGGCACACCCAGCTAATTTTTGTATTTTTAGTAGAGACAAGGTTTCAACATGTTATCCAGGCTGGTCTAAAACTCCTGACCTTGGGCAATCCGCCCGCCTTGGCCTCCCAAAATGCAGGGATTATAGTCATGAGCCACTGCACCCGGCTTCTATCTACTTTTTAAATTTTTCTAAATAATAGTCTATTAATTGTTTTCATCATATCCTCTCAATATCTTTACAATTTGTAAGATCTGAGGTTATGTCCATTTTTCATCTTATTTATGAACACATTTAAGATATCATACATAAAAGTATCTCATATACAGTCTGGTAGAGGGACTGATTAATGTTTATAACATCAGAATATATTTCTTAAACACTGCTCCCACAATTCAGGCTTACCTGTCTTTCAGTCCTATATGCCCTGCATTTATATCACCTGATTTTGTTTATTCTATAGCAGAAGTCCATAAAAATGAACTGATTTGCCTAAACTTCCAGAATGAATTCTGAAGAAGAACCAAGGCAAACTCTAGCTCCAATCAAAAGGCTTTTAGTATACTTATAACCAGAAAAAAAACATTATAAACATTAAAACAATTATTTTACTTGGTATCCAGCTTTAACTTTATTGAATGTTATTTTATCTTAACATGGCTTTTGGTCCTAAATCTATTGGTCGATCATTTTAATCCACCTAGGCTATTTTCCAGATATCATTTTATACAATACCTCACATATTACAGATTCACACATTAAATCTGAATTACTCAAAGCCCTACAATCAATCCAATTGACCACACATCCAAATGCATTTTTTTGCAACTCCACCAGAGGCTAATAGAGAAAAAAGCATTCTCATAACACTGCATTTTCAGTTCACATAGGTAATGCATGTTTCCAAAGTCCTGGCTATTTGCTTCCTAAGTTTCTCAATTAAGCTCTCAAAAATTAACTTTTGGGAATCAGTCCCACAGCAAAATTATGTTTATAGACTCCACTTACAGTTAGAAATATTCAACTTAGCACAAGTTTCATTGGGAATAATGGAAAAGTTATTTATTTGAATGCATTAGCTGACCATTCCATCTCCAATGAATGACAGCCACAAAACTTTTTGTCAGACCACCTCTGCACTTATATCATTATTTAACATTTACTTTAAACCAAAGGTGCATTCTAGTACAGGAAATATAATTAAATGCATGTTCCTAAAAATAAGCTTTAGTGCCAAGCAATCACAGACTTATCAGAAAGCCATAGGACATATCATGATTGTATATTGAAACAATATACAGGCTTCAAAAAATAAATTTAAACAACAAAAGTAAAGGAAACGTTGATATTTGTATGATATCGTACAGATATAACTGTGGTCAGTTGTGGAACAGAGTTTTAATTCTATTATACAATGCTTTATAATTCTGACTTAGATCTGAAGGATCATATGGTTAAGGATAAATGTGTCTCCAAAGTCCCGAAATTCAAGAAATTGAACATTATGTTTTAACAAAGAACTGATTGCATATCTCAGTACAGTTACCATGAAAGATTAAAGTATATTGGGAAAAAATTAACATCCTTGTAAAACCACAAACTTAGTTTAATTGGTATCTTACACTAAACCATGTTGTTTTGCTATAAAATGGTGGCTTGTAATAGAGATTTTTAAAAATCTCAATTTTTCTAACTTTTCAGCCAAAATGACTAAGTAGGCAGCACAATTCAGTGGAAAAAGTGAGAAATCTAAAACCACGTAGACCTGGATTCAAATTCTGTTTTACGTATTTAGTACTTATGTGCCTCTGTTAAATTTATTTTATTTATTTGAATTTGTTTCCCCATATATAAGAAGTGGAATATTGATACCCATGCCTGTCAGGATTAAGAGCAAATGAGACAATATGATCAAAACTGCTAACATGATTTCTGAATCATGACTACCTATTCATTCAACACACATATATTGAATATCTGCAATATGTTAATTTGGTACAAAAATAATTGCGGTTTTTACTATTCATAGTGGCAGAAAACACAATTATTTTTGCACCAACCTGACACTAGTCAGTGGTTTAAGTATTGTTTAGCAAAACAGTGGAAAATATAGAATGAAGCCAATAAATCTATAATGTAACATAAAAAAACTATAAGCATCATTAAAACACACACACACATACAAATATATGCAAAGCGGGTAAGACGACAACATGTGAAAGGTGGTCAAGAAAGAATTCTGTAGCATCTTCATGGAAACTAGAAGGAAAAGCGGGGGCGGGGAGCATGCTTTGTGGATATCTGGAGGAAGAGACTTCCAGGCAAAGGGAGAAGTCCATGGATAGGATGTGTGTTTCACATGTTCTGGGAGGGTTTAGAAAGGGTCTAATATGCCCCTGGAATGTAAAAAAAGGAGATAGTATCACAAATATACACTAAACTGTATAGCTAAGAGCAAAAACAATGAAGTCAGAGTGTCTGGATCCATGTCCTGGGTCTACCTTTGGCAAGTCACTTAAACTTATGGTTTTAGGTTTCCTCATCTGTAAAGGGGAAAAGACTAATCTGGTGTTATTGTAAGAACTAAGTTTGTTAAATATTAAGAAGCTATAACATGGAAAATACCAGTGAAATTTTATTTTTAAAATTAATAACAAGCACAGAATAGGATCCTATGGTTCTCTTACTGAAAAATCAATCTTCCCTTCCCAGGAATATAATCCAATCATAATTCTTGAATTTAACATTTTAAAATACATTTTTTTGCATGAAACTTGTGGGCATTCTCTGTTCCAGAAATATGCATTTCCTGTTCTTCCCTTGTTTTCTTTTTTAAAGGATTTTTTTGGGAGGATAAAATTAGAATTTTATTTATTTCCAGAACTCTAGAAATCTTATTTAAGAGTTCTGGTATCTCTTGAACATCAGTAAACTATACAAACATTCTGAAGACTGATGAATCATAAAATTCTAAGAAGAATTTTTAAATTGAAAAACAAATATTTTTGATGTTTTCTTTTTGAAAACTTTTGACAGCTCGATTAACAATTTTATCTACTTTAAACATGACTGGAATTTAGTATTCTAATAAAATGCAGATTTCATTGCCTATAATAATGCCTTTTGCATTTCAACTTAGAATTTGCTATTTGCTTTTCCACGTGTGGCCTATCTAATTCTGACAACAATGTAGTGAAGTTTTATTTTCTCCATTTTGAAAACATATGAACTAAGATTAATACAGAGTAACTTAAAATAATTCTGAGGTTAAGTGTTAGAAATAAAACTTAATCTTAGGGATCTTAAGTCCAGCACTTATTCCCCATTTAAAAATATCTGCCATTTCCAGTTAGTTTTGAATGAACTACATATATGACAAATCTCATACTAATGGTCATGATGAATATTTATTGTATTTACTAGTCATGAGATACACAATTGGGTTTACATTTTATAAATTGTATGTAATATCAATTGTCTTTCAGTTTGAAAGAAGGCATGAGGATATATGTTTTTTCATTAAAACATCTTTTGTTTATGGTATAAGAAAGTGGTCCAGTTCTAATCTTCTTCATATAGCTATCCAATTATCCCAGCACCATTTATTGAATAGGAAATCCTTTCCCCATTGCTTGTTTTTGCCAGATTTATTGAAGATCAGATAGTTGTAGGTATGCAGTTTTATTTCTGAATTCTCTACTCTGTTCCATTGGTCTATGTGTCTGTTTTTCTATCAGTACCATGCTGTTTTGGTTACTGGAGCCCTGTAATAGTTTGAAATCAGATAGCGTGATGCCTCCAGCTTTGTTCTTTTTTGCTTAGGATTGCCTTGCCTATTTGGGCTTTTTTTTTTGGTTCCCTCTCTTTTGCTTAGGATTGCTTTGACTATTTGGGCTTTTTTTTTTTTTTGTGGGGGGGTCCTTCTGAATTTTAAAATAGTATTCTCTAGTTCTGTGAAGAATGTCAACGGTAGTTTAATAGGAATAGCATTAAATCTATAAATTGCTTTGGGCAGTATGGCCATTTTAACGATAATGATTCTTCCTATCCATGACCATGAAAGACAGAAATACCATTCAACCCAGCAATCTCATTACTGAATATATACAGTATATACCAAAGGGAATATAAATCATTCTATTATAAAGACACATTCATGTGTGTGTTCATTGCAGCAATATACACAATACCAAAGATGTGAAATCAGCCTAAATGCCCATCAATGATAGACTGGATAAAGAAAATGTGACTACATATATACCATGGAATACTATGCAGCCATAAAAAAGAATGAGATCATGTCCTTTGGATGGACACAGAACAGAAAACCAAATACCATATGTTCTCACTTATAAGTAGGAGCTAAATGATGAGAACACATGGACACATAGAAACAACACACACTCTGGGGCCTTTTGGAGGGTGGAGGTTGGGAGGAAGAATAGTATATTACAAGTGAAACAGAGACTAACAGTACAAGCTACTACAAAGGATGAAAGGGATATTTTGCTTCCCAAAATGAAATGACTTGAAAAACCAATGAAGAGTATTAGTGAGTCTTTGGAATACTGACTTAGAAATAAACTTCTGTTTCAAGAGATAACATCTAATATTTCTTCAATATATTCTAACAGATGTTGAGGATGATGAAATAAGGAAGACTAACACTTTTGCAATGGACAAATAATTAATGTGTACTAGGCTTAATACATGGGTGATGAAATAATCTGTACAACAAACCCCCATGACACAAGTTCACAAACTCTATGTACCAAACTTGCACTTGTACCCCTGAACTGAAAAGTCTAAAATACATATATACATACATACATAAAAATCTCTCATAGCCAATATAATGGATCTGATTATATATAAGAGTTACTTGGAACATCTTTGATAAACAAGTTAAAATATCTCACTTGGAAAGATTACAGGATTTAAAGTCACAAATAAGTAGCTTGATATCTGCTCTTCACCACTTCCTCGCTCTGTAATTCTGGGTAGTGGTACTGAGCTCTATTCTTTTTATTTATTAATTGGAACAACTAATTACTTTCTACTATGGTGGTTCTATTAATTGAATGCAAATCATCTACCAGGATCTTGGACATATAGAGGCCATTGCAAAAGTGTTAGTCTTCCTTATTTCATCATCCTCAACATCTGTTAGAATATATTGAAGAAATATTAGATGTTATCTCTTGAAACAGAAGTTTATTTCTAAGTCAGTATTCCAAAGACTCATTAATACTCTTCATTGGTTTTTCAAGTCATTTCATTTTGGGAAGCAAAATATCTCTTTCATCCTTTGTAGTAGCTTGTACTGTTAGTCTCTGTTTCACTTGTAATTTGAATTTAGATTTTCAAATCTTCTTTTTATTTAAATAATCTTTAAAATGTGTTTCCCAGAAACCTCATCCAATTATATAAATAATATTGGAGAGGCATGAGATGTCTTTATGAATAATGCCATTTAGTTATCATAGACCTTAATGTATAAGGTAGATGGTGTCTGGCAATTTTCAAAGTTTTTGTAAACCATTATCAGTCATCTGTTGCAGCTATGACAATGCCTTGCTGATCTTCAGCTATAGAGAGACTCATTGTCTTAGCGCCCCAGCTTTGAACTCTGCAATCCATTTTTGCCAAGATTTCCATTTTCACAATCTGCTCCCAGCCAATTACAGTTCAGTTCTATAAGGCAGATCCATTTCTGGAAGGCTTGAACTCTGAACTTGCCCAAACTTTCTGCGACTGTACAGCATTCTCTGACAATTCTACCCAACATTTCCTCCCTCTGTTCTCCACATAGGGCTTGATTTGTATCACAATCTACTCACTCTCCCAGTCTTTCCTACTTCTTCCCTGTTTTCTCTAGAACAGGAATACCTCTAAAAAATTATTGCAAATTTAAACCTTTTTATTGGCTGTTTTTCAGAGAAAATGGACTAACCCATCAGTTTATCATCAAGCTTAAATATAAACAAAAAAGACCAACTAGGTATTCAAAGAGCTGAATGCAAAACACATAAAAGAATTGAGAATATTTAGCTAGAAGAATAGGTCCATTACATACCCCCTTTCAGTACATTATGCCAAAGCGATCCTTCCAAAAAGCAAACCTGAATATATTTTTAAATGCTTTAAAAAGTAAACAAAAAAAAAAAGTCTCAAGGTCAATATGGTATAGGCAAAATTTGTGGACTTGAAAGTTAGAAAGACTTCATTTGAATAATAACCCCTCTTACTTACGGGCATATATATGTAAAATTACGTAAGATACTTGAAACTACCAGTCTAATTTTGGCTTTTTAATAAATTAAGAACAATAATAACTACTCATGAAGATGAGTTTTTACCACTTAGTAAAAATGGTCTCAGAGTACTCTTGCTTTGTTCATAAACTATATCATGAATTCAGCGACTCTATCCTGATTTACTGCTTTTCATTCTCACTTTATATGAATCTCCTTAACTCCTGATCTACTGTCTCTCAACTTTATATCTATACTCTTGGGCCTGATGTTTGACACCATTTCTTTTTATTACGTAAACTAAGATTTGTACTTAGTCCATGTATTTCTATCTGCTTCTGAGGGATCTAGGTAGAAAATTTTAAAATTTGTCCTTCTCTTCTGGTACAAAGAATCTGTATTGTAAATGGACAAAATTAACAATCTTTCAGGTTGACCTCAGCTGTCAAAATGTGGGAGAGTGAAGAGAAGGCTGTATGGCAAGAACAGAATCATAGCTAGGTTCCACCCCTTGAAATGATGTGATACAGTGTAAGATTCACTCTGTAAAGTTTTAGAAAATGCATTGATTCAAGAGTTATAGAAATTGTTTTGTTCACATCTGCATTCATACCCGTATTGCTGGAATAAGTTGTCCCGGAGTTTGATGTTCTCAATCTTTTTGCCTTTTTTCCCTCTTAGACAATTAATGCCAACAACACCTTTACATTATATCCTAAAAAGCGGCTTGTTCATATCCTTTGCACATTTTTTAATGAGGTTGTTTCTTATTGTTTTTATGCTGTTTGAGTTTCTTATATAATCTAGATATTAATATGTCTTTTTGTTGGAGACCTAAATTGCAAATATTTTCTCCCATTCTGTAGTTTTTCTGTTTACTCTGTTGAATATTTTCTTTTTCTGCTGAGAATAAGCTTTTCAGTTTAAATGAGTTCCATTTGTCTATTTTTGGTTTTGCTTCATTTGCTTTTGGGGTCTTGCTACAAATTTTTTGCCTGGGCCGATGTCCAGGAAAGATTTTCTTAGGTTTTTGTTATCAAGAATTATTTTCATCAGTGTTTAGTAGATCTCTTTGTAGAGATCTTTCACCTCCATGGTTATTAAATGAATTCCTAGGTATCTTTATGTTTGTTGTTGCTATTTGTAAATAAGATTAAGCTGTTGATTCGGTTCTTAGCTTGAACATTATTGGTGTATAGAAATGCTACTGACTTACGTACATTGGCCAAAGGAGATGAACAGACATTTCTCAAAAGAAGAAATGCAAGAAGCTAACAAATACTGAAAAAATACTCCATGTCACTAGTCATCAGAGAAATGCAAATTGAAACCACATTGAGATATCATCTTATACTAGTCAGAATGACTGTTATTGAAAAGTTGAAAAAAAAAACAGCAGATGCTGGCATGTATATGAAAATAATGAGATGCTTATACACTATTGGTGGGAACGTAAAATGGTTTAACCTGTATGGAAAACAGTATGGAGATTTGTAAAATAACCAAAACTAGAACCCCCTGTTCAATCCAGCAATCCCACTACTGGAAGGTAAGAATATGAACATTTAAACATTTTCTTCCTTGAACTTTTAAAAATATCTTGTATATCACCTAAAAATAGAAATGTGCCCATGCCCAAAGATAAATTATGTAATTAGAAATTTGAATGACAGATTAATGAAATTACGAATAAGGGCAGTGATTGATACCAAGCAGGAGATGAAAACAATCCTAATATGAAAGGATGTATTTCTGAATGAAAGCAGTGGAGTGAAAGGAGATTAAGCTTACAAACTCATTGTTGTGTCATACAAGAGAAGCATATTGCACCATGCAATATGAAAAAGAAATCATTATATAAAAAAGATACTTGCACTCATATGTTCATCGCACTCCTATATTCACAATAGCAAAGTCATGGAACCAATTTAGGTGTCCATTAGTAGTTAACTGGTTAAAGTAATTGTGGTATATATAAACCATGGAATACTTCACAGCCTTAAAAAATGAAATAGAATACTTTACAACAACATGGATGGAGGTTGAGGCCATTATCCAAAGTGAACTAACTCAAAAACAGAAAATCAAATACTGTATTTTCTCATAAGGGGGAGCTAAACAATAGGTACCTGTGGACATAAAGATGGAAATAATAAACACTGGGAACTCCAAAAGTGGAAAGAGGGAGATGTTGAAAGAAAATTGCCTGTTGGGT
The DNA here is from genome assembly GCA_963573385.1 of Cacajao melanocephalus. Classification (NCBI taxonomy): domain Eukaryota; kingdom Metazoa; phylum Chordata; class Mammalia; order Primates; family Pitheciidae; genus Cacajao; species Cacajao melanocephalus. The sequence continues at coordinate 64,927 of CAUYLG010052396.1, read as the reverse complement.
ACAATTTCCACTATTTGAGTAATGGGTACACTAGAAGCTCAATCCCCATCAGTATGCAATATACCCATGTAACATGCACATATATTCCCTGAAGCTAAAATAAAATATTTTTTTAAAAGGTGGCCTGATTCCTTTTAGTTTTTGGCTTTATGCCTTCCACATGTAAACTTTCCTTTAAACATGTAGACTGGCTCCTATGAAAATCAAGGAATTAATTTAAAATTGTCACATATGATTCATGGTTATTACGTACTATTGTCTTAATTTAGAAACTATAAAATTTTAACTACAAATCTTAATATAAAAATAGGTGTTATATGAAGGGAGACCTCCAAGGGATAGTAATAGAAGAAATTGCATGGTGCAATATGCTTCTCTTGTATGACACAACAATGAGTTTGTAAGCTTAATCTCCTTTTACTCCACTGCTTTCATTCAGAAATACATCCTTTCATACTAGGATTGTTTTCATCTCCTCTTGGTATCAATCACTGCCCTTATTCATAATTTCATTAATCTGTCATTCAAATTTCTAATTACATAATTTATCTTTGGGCATGAGCAACTTTGTATTGTTAGAAGATATACAAGATATTTTTAAAAGTTTAAGGAAGAAAATGTTTAAATGTACATATTCTTACCTTCCAGAATCAACCACCTTTAATATTTTGACCTAATTGTTTTTAGAGATTTTTTCCAGATTTATAATTTTGAAAAAAATCAAAGTAATGGTTAATGATTTATTTCTATTGATAATAATAAAGGTTACATTAAAAAAAAATCTCTTGGACTATTCATGACCCGTTTTCATTTCTTTACCCAGAACTTTCTAGGTAAAAAGTAGTAGGAAGAAGATTATTCAAACTCCATTGCCAGAATAAATTTCTTATACCCATCCAGGATCCATAGCCTTAAATCCTAAATAGAGTTTAAAAACTTGTTGCATTTTTCCATTCCAGAGTACACTTTTATCTAAACAATCCAATCTCACTTCTTTGTTCATAAAAATTTGGCTCCATTAAAGGCCCTTTAAAAAAAATAATACATCTGATGCCCTCCTCTACTCATCAAGCACAGCTGATCCTCTCTCTGTCATACTTGATCTATGATTACACTTCCATTGTAGAACTTGTAACATTTCTCTCTGTGATTTTGTGTAGTCTCTGCTGTAGGTCTATGAAGAACTTGAGAACTGAGGTTTCTTCATCTTTGTAGCTTCTGAATGCAGAATGATACTAGTCTTTAATCTGGGTTCAATGACTTTGTGTTTTAGAGGAAAAGCAGAGAAAATGGTAATTATGGGTATGGAGGGATGACAGGAAGGACAGAAAGAGGCTCTAACTTGATATGTGATTTATGCAAATTTGATAAAATATCTTAGGTGAACAGTTAAAATAGTATATACACTGCAAAATGAAAAAGTCATATTCACAGGTGACACCTAATTAAAGCTACAATTGAGTAGCTTTCCTGTCATAAGTCATTTGTTTAATAAATCAGGTTGCATTTTCAGCACTAGAAAAATGTTCTGCTTTACTGAATGAGAATTCTTTTCACAGAACATTTTAGATTATAAAAATATCAAATGAAGATGCAGAGGCAAGTCTTAAAATCTAAAATTTCCCTTAAGAAGAAAAAAGATAGTAAACTTTGCAAATAACTTTCTACTTAAAATCTCTGAAATGAAGCCTTATAGCACTGAAAATGAAATGAAGCCTTATAATACTAAAATTACACAAAAAGTATTTTTGTTTATTTGTTCAAAGTTTCATATGACTCGAGCAAGATCTTTCAATTTCTGGAGTCTAAGATTCAGGTAAATAAGATTGATTAGTAAAAAATAAATTTTGATTCATTTGTATTTAGTAACTAATCTGGCAAATTTCAAAGCAATAATGTTTTTGGGATTGCTTTTATTTCAAAACAGGAAAATTTTACAGTTACTAGTAATTATTTCCAAAATTTATAAAATCTAGTTGTTTAAATATGATTGTATGTCGATGTATCCAAATAACACTGCTATTATTTAAAAGTGATAGCTCTGTGTGATTTATTAGGTAATATTTATCAGCCAATGACATTAAATAGTAAAAGAAATAATTGAGTGAATTTCAAACTAATAATTTAGTGAAAATATAATTTGTGTTTATATTTATATATTTGTATGAGGTTGCTGGCTAATTCTTTTTGGATTTATGGAAATCAACTCACCTACAATAAATTTGCCCTTGTTTTGTAGGATATAAGTTGACCAATCATATGTGTTTTAAATCTTTTTTTTTTTTTTTAGACAGAGTCTCACTCTGCGGCTCAGGCTGGAGTGCAGCGCGTGATCTCAGCTCATGGCAACCTCCACCTCCCGGGGTCAAGTGATTCTCCTGCCTCAGCCTCCTGTCCAGCTTGGCCTCCCAAATTCCTGGGATTGCAGGTGTGAGCCACTGTGCCCGGCCCATATGTGTCTTAAATCTTAATCAAACCAGAAATTGCTTTCCAGAGTTGCTAAGACTGTACAACTTCTTAGAACTACAGCAGATAAAATGAGAAGAGAACTCTCACTAAATTATCCTTGTGGGTTCTTTTCGATGTTTTTTTTTACATTTCAAAATGAGTTTCAGTCTTGCCAGTTACAATATCACTGGTTATAGATTGAGTATAGGTACCAACAGAAAGGACTAATCCAGGTAGGAAACTTAGATAAAATGTGCCTCAGAAATGGAACTATTTGGTGACTTTAAGATGACAGGATTAATCAGAAAGGATATTAAATTGAAGGAAAGGAAAGCAGCAGAATGTATTAACTAGGTTTGTTGTGTATCAAACAATTTTAAAATTCTATTTATTTATTACTTGTGTGTCTGTGTGTCATACAAAAATACAAATTAATTTTGAGCAACAACTGGATTTTTTTTGAAGTAGTAGCAGTTTAAAAATCATCTAATCTTCATGAAGTTCTTAAAGTGTCTTAAAATATAACAAACACATCACAAGAAGAAACGTTCAAAGATATAATGCTTTATATAGCAGATGGAATTTTTCATATTTGCTACCAATTTAATAAAGAATCAGTTTATGACCCAAATCATTTCGAGCCAAATAATGGGAAAAACGTGTTTTCAGTATTACATTTAGCATATTTTCTACTTAATTATTTAAATATGATAACAGAGAAATATACTTCAAAAGTTTGCCCATACCTTAACCATTTTAGATCCTTTATTTTTCTTCTATAGGATTGTGAAAGTGGTTATTAATGTTGTTAGATGAAGTTTGATAATTCTAAAAAGTGGAAAATGTATTGCAGTAATTGGATGGCCTTTTCAGGCAGGGATCTAAAACTCTATCTAATAAAATTTCAGGGCATTTATTTCATATATGAACTCAATCCATTGAGGAGTAATGGTAAGTGCTAACATTTGAGTGCGTAAATGTAACGTTTTAAATGAGCATTTGAAGTGCACTATCTTTTATAATCTCACAGTGATCCCAAAGGGAGTGGGGTTTTTTCCTTGTCTACTTTGCATAAAGGGATAGGTTGAGAAAGGTGAAGTTACATTCCAAGTTTACTTATGTAGTAAAGAAGGAGTTAGGATGTGAGACTAGCTCCAGCCATAACATCAGCAACCCACTTAACAATAAAGAAAAAGGTAATGCCAGTATTTATTTTCTCCAGTAAAAGGACTCTAAGTTTCTCCTAGCAATTTAATTTCCCTTTTATTTACCAAGACTCTGTTATATGGCCACAGAAGCCTAAAGAGGATGACTTACATATATCATTCAGTTGATTTCAGTTACTGAGGAAGATAGAGAAAGTGGATATTAGAAGGCTCTGTGCCCAAATGGGAGTCTGATTCTTTTTTCTTTGTCTTACCTCATAAGATTAAAGTCTTTTAGTATATTAACACATAAAGTATGAGACACAATATTTAAAAAATATATTTATATGTTCCTTGTATATGTTCCACTCTGAGTAATATTAGCAAGAGCTAAAGGAACAATTATGAGAAAACACAAAATATCTTGGTGTGAAAAAAGTGAGGAACAAAGTACATGTGGGGCAATGTAGGATGAGAGGACTTGAAATAACCACAAGGGGTCGTCAAACTCCAGTCGACAGATAACGTTAAGTGAATGGAAAGTAAAACCTCTCTACTCTTTGGACTCTCAAGTTGCCATGAATAAGACCCAATTCTTCCTGTGAATACTGAATCTGTGTGTGTTCTCAGCTATTTTAAGGTAATTAATTTCAGAGTTATAAATAAATGAAAGGATAAATTAATGGTTGAACAGCTTATTGAGTTATATTTGTCTGTAGCCTAAAAGTACTACAAGAACCAGCTGCTTCATTAACCTAAGAGTTTAAAATCAAATTCTTTGAGGATCTCTTAGACAAAAACCTTTTGACTATTTCCACTTTTTCAGATGGTTGTATTTTAAAATTATTTTTTAGCAAGAGACATGGAATGTTCATTATTTCTGCTTTAAGTATTTGGTTGAAGGGCTCTTCTGAGATCTCTAGCTCATACTTAGACAAGCCAAAAATTACATAATCTACTAGCACTTTGGTAATATACAATGTCAAACAATGTCCATGTCATTTTTTGTTTCTATTCAAAGAGTTTGTTTTCATTGGTCATGTCTAAACTGCCTTAACATTTCTATATGACTTAGAAATGCACTGAAATTCATACTAGGGTGTTTTCTTACTTGTGATCAAAGGTATACTTAACACCAGAATCATTCAGGATGTTGGTCAGTTAAAGGAATCAAGGTGCTTGTTTTGGTCAAGTAAGCCAGGACTGCAACTAGTTCCAAAATTTATCTATGCCTTAAAAGAAATTAGAGCTTATGTGCTTTATCATGAATTTTGTGTCCCTCTAACCTTCAGGGCATTCAACAAGTAGTTGATGATGCTCTTAACCATGTGAAAGCTCTGGGTTCAATATTGATGGAAAGATACTTTTAAAGAGCTTTTACTAAGAAGGTCTCCCATATTGATAGGGGCAAGTGTAGCAAATGAGACTTTCTGAATAGCCATCAATGTATTAAATTTACAACCATAGCATGTTCGTGTAAAAACAGAGACAGGGAAAGAGGAAATGGGAGATGGAGAAAGAGAGAGAGCGATCCTCAAATTCACAAATGAACTGGTTAAAAATAAAATGATAAAAATGTCTATGAATGGTTGATCTATCACTCAGTTCTTTAAAAAGCACATATATGAATAGATTCCAAACTGTGTTCCTTAAAATACTATTATCTTTAAATGTCAAATTTTTTTTAATACATTTGTAATGTAAGTCCCTTGAGGATATTAAATAGCCCACACAAATGTTAAAATTTCTGAAAAGCTTTGTAGGAAAGAATTAGATTAACATTAATTCAGTATTTCTCTAATTTATGTATACAAAAACAAATCCAGATCTACTGTTGTTTTCCCTTTTTTTGGATGAGCAGTTATTAGCATTTTGAGAACACTGTATGTGGAACACTGTGTGGGAAAAGCTGAATTCATTAAACTAGACTGTCATCAATATTACAAGAAACAAGTGGGAGAAAATTATATAACAAACTGCCATTTTAGCATAATAATTTTTAATAGTTCAGACTGGTTAATATTAATATAAATTATCAAAGTAATATTCAGCTTTCATGGAAAGGTAGATTCTAGGATCAAAATATAATTATTTTCTGGGCCAGTCCGTGACTTTTGTTTATGAAAGAATTTAATAGCATAAAAATATCTTCATCTTTACTATGTATTTGTGAATTCTGTAAGTACAAATATAATGCTGTCACTCTCATACTACATAGTCCTGAGTGGAAATTTATTTTTTTTCTCATTGTCCTCTGCACATATTATTTTCCTTAGCGTTTTATGTTTCATGTTGCTTTAACTTGTATCATCTTAACTTTTGTTGTGTTTTCATGGGAATAAATCATCCTTCCCTTTTTCTCTCTAAAATTACAACATATTAACTTGTTTGAATTTCATAAAGAATCCAAGCCCTGGAGGAAGCTGGTTTGGCATTTATTTCCCATTAATATCTATTGTGAGTTTTTTTTGCATATGCTCTCTTAAAAAATGTACATTGTATCTATTTATGCATTTGTTTCACTTTCCTCTCATTTCTATAGTTTTCACGTTTTTCTATTTTAGGATATGGCATTTATTTTTCAAAAGCCAGATTAATTTATATTTATCTTGGAAATTCCATTCTCATTTCTCATAAAACCAAGAGATCGATTTAGCCTCTGATGACTATCATACTTCAAAGATAGCAAAATCATTTAGAACTGAAGTTCCCTGGAACAAACTAAAAATACATATAAGCAAAAAGAAAAGTTTAAAAGCAACTTCAGTAAAAATCCAGCTAATGATCTGACCTCCCAATGAGTCCTTAAATGCTTAAAAAAGTTATAGCCTTGACAAAAAATACAGGTGAATCATTCTTTATTCATTTTAAAAATAACTGACTTGCACAGTTATGTAAAGTAACAGTGGAGGTAATTATGATGAAGAGCTATTTTCACAAATTAAACAGACATATGATGTAAACATGTATTAGCTAAGTTGTTTTTTATTGCAGATAATAAAAGTCCCAATGATTTTAATGTCAGAAGGTTAAAAATGTAACTCAGAAGACAGAGGTAGGGCGGTACAACTTTACTATTTATAATAAGGTTCAGAGTCATCAGCTTTTACCTGTGAGATAATGAATATGTTAATTTCTTGTTTTAATCACTTAACAATGTATAAATATATGAAAACATCACATTGTACATGTAATATCTGTAAATATGATTTTTAGTTATCAATTATACTTCAATAAAGCTGAAAAATAACATTGGATAAATAGATATGATTAAATGTAAAAAATAAAACAATTAAAACTACAACAACTTTTAAAAATGTCCTAGGTTTGGCAAGACTTCTGGAGTTAAAGCTATATTCTTGCAATGGCAAGTGGATCCTTATAAGGATCACCTATTGGGTTCAGAATGTTTGTGAAACCAAATGAGAAAAATTGTAATTGGTATTCTTTCCTCTTTCATTCACCCATTCATTTATTCATACAGGAAGTATTTATAAGAAATTTGTTATGTGTCTGACAAGATCTATGAAGATAAATTTAGCAGTGACCAGAAATAGAAAGACTCAAGTGTGCTCTTCTTAGTACAAAATTAAGTAGGACCTTTCTGAAATGACTTTCATGTAAAATGGTGAAAATCATGGAAAAAGCATTCTGGGCAGAATAAAATGGTCTGAGGCAAGGGTGACCATTGATTGGTTTGAATTTCAGCAGGACCAGTCCTGCTGAAACAAACTAAAGATAAATGCAAGCAAAAAGGGATATTTATTTTGCATGGTAAAAAGACCTACTTGAAGTATTATGGTTAGTAGTCCCGCACACAAAGAAGTTGTCCCTGTTCTGCCTCTTTCCTTCTCCAGCAAATGGATAGACTTCACCTGGTAGAAGGAGTAGGAAAATTACTTTAGGACCTTGAAAGTGTCAAAAGTAGTAGTTACTGGTTTTAAGGTATTCCATGAATCTATTATAGAAGGTGCAATGAAATGGAACCTGAAGGAGACGACTGCTAAAAGTAGAGTTCAGGGAAGAAACAATCCATTACCCCTGTTGGAATCAGAGAAATTTGGTGATTGGAGCTGCAGATACAATTAAGTATAGAGCTCTATAAGTGAATGGAAGACAACAGTGAAAGACAGCAATTTGGCTAAAGCCAAATCGCCGAGATTATCAACATCATTCTAGAAGAATGTGACTATTTGGTGGCCAATAAGCAGCCACAAAAAGTTTCTATGAATCAGGAATAGAAATCAAAGTTACTCAATCTAGAATGGGAGATACTAGAGAGAAGGAGAGGAAACAGAAATACTTAAGAGACAGTTGTCAAAGTGAATTCAAGTTCAACTGAGAGCAACTCAAGAGGCAATATTGCATGCTTGTATCAAAATATCTCATGTACCTCACAAATATATACACTTACTATGTACCCACAAAAAATAAATTATAAACAAAATATAAGATCTTCTTGTATATATTTTGTCCACCACCACCTTCTCATGTACTTCAGGGAGATTTTTCCTTCTTCCAATGTGAACGTCCCTGAATGCATGTCCAGACTCAGAATGCAGGCTCTGATAACTGGGCGACACCTCAACCTCGCAATCATCATCCTGACCTGCATTTTCACCACCTCTAGTGTTGTATTTTAGCAAATAACTGAGGGAGACTGCTAAAAATAGAGTTCAGGGACGAAACAATCCACATATCCATATTGGAATCAGAGAAATATAACTATCTTCACTATTACCTGTATATGACTGTACATGTCAGCTATTTAAAAAATGAATAAAGAATGATGAACTTGTATTTTTTGTCAAGGGCTATCATCTCTTAAAGCATTTATGGACTTGCTGGGAGATCAAATTATTAGTGGGATTTTTATTGAAGCTGTTTTTATATGTATTTTTTCTGTTTGCTTACATATATTTTTAGTTTGTTTCAAGTATAGCCACATAGTAAGGGACAGGAGGAAGGGTAAGGAATGAGGTGAGGGAAGGAGTTTAGCTGGAAATTTTTAAAGGATTTTGAGAAGAATATGATATGATTTTATTTGTATTTTTAAAATATTGCTCTTACTGATTTGGGGTAATTGAATACAGACGGTCAAGACTGGAAATTAGGAAGACATCTAGGATACATGTGCAGGGGTAGAGGCCAAAGATAGTAGTTTAAATGAGCATTCCATTAATGAAATATCTGTGAATTGATAGAAATAGGAATACTGGTGAAAGCATGATATATTCAATACACTTTTAGAATGTCATATAGTTATTATACTACAATGGAGAGATTATCCTGAATAGCACCATGATATTTCAATTCCTTTTTTAGAGCAGGCTAAAGAACAGACACATCAAAGTCTCTTTTTCTATCCCAGTGTTTAATACTAAAAATTCGTTAGTATAAGGTGTTCAATAAATATTGATTTCCAAACTGTGATATTACAGAGGCATTCATGTTATATAATCCAACTGACACAAATCCAAATCTTTGTCTCACTTAGAAGTTTCATATCTTTGGGCAAATTTCATAACTTCTGTGATTCAATTCCCTCATGTATGGAGTCAGATGGTAGTATGTAACTCAATGGACTTTCTTAAGCATTAAGTGAGATTGTGAATGTGAATCATTGAGCACACTCCTTAGCATGCATTAGCAACTCAGCAAGTATTAATTTATTCTCTCCTATATTCTGAATAATTATTTTTAGGTTTTAGATATCATGAGAAATTTCACTGTGCAGGCACTGCCACAGCTTTGATATACAATTCTTTTTAAGGGTGAAGATGGTCTTAATGACATAGCCAGTGGTCCAACAATTTTCTAACAACTGTCAGAGGCTCTTGGACTAAGATGTGACTGTGCCATGGAGATGAAGAAAAAAACTCTTCATGATCTGGGAATTTCTCCATTCTACTCATAGATAATTTTCCTTTGGCAGAAGGCCTGACTGTTTACTGGCTTTGCTTTCTATTCTCTGAACGAGAGAAAAATAATTTTCCCATGAAATTTCTAAGTTCCCAGAGCTATCAAGCAAAAAGGATTTTGAGTAGACAAACTATTATAATTCAACCGAAACAATCTTCAGTTATCACTGAACAAAATCACTAATGTCTATGACTGTCTAAGTTGGACATTTCATTCAGATTCATGTATGATACAATGTATGTTCATTTGAAAAATAAAGTTGACTGCCCTTTTATTAATGATGGCAGACTGAACCAAATTTACCTCCTGCAATGTACCTTAATGCCTGTTAATTATGGTTCTTGCATCTGTGAACTGCACTATAGTTAAAATGCAAAGACAAGCCAACTCCTCTGCCCCCAAATTATTGGGTACACAGAAATATAAGTATAGCTAGGTTTTTGTACTGATAATACCTATACACTAATATAAGAAGTTCATATGAATATGAGAGTGAATTGTTTTTTAGTCTAATAACTTTAGCACTTACCTTTGCTATTAAGTACCTACGTCATTGATACTTTTCTGGTGAAAGTCGACCGAAAGTCTCTGGTATCTAGTCTCTTCCCATATTCCCCTTTGCTGTTGACTCTTTTTCAAAACATTAGTTTCTTTTTGTTAATTTTTATTTTTGTGGGAACATAATAGGTGTATATATTTGTGGGGTACATGAGATGTTTTGAAACAGGCATGCAATATTGCTTCTTGAGTTGCTCTCAGTTGAACTTGAATTCACTTTGACAGCTGTCTCTTAAGTAGTTCTGTTTCTTCTCCCTCTCCCTAGCATCTCTCATTGTGGCTAGTTTATCTCTCATTTCTATTCCTGATTCATAGAAACTTTTGTGGCTGCTAATTGCCCACCAAATAGTCAAACCCTTCTAAATGATGTTGAGAAATTTGGGGATTTGGCTTTAGCATTTCTTTTCACTGTTGTCTTCTACTCACTTATGGAGCTCTATACTTAATTGTATCTGTAGCTCCGATCACAAAATTTCTTTGATTCCAACAGGGGTAAGTGGATTGTTTCTTCTTTGAATTCTACTTTTAGCAGTCACCTCCTTCAGGTCCCATTTCATTGCACCTTCTAAAATAGACTAATGGGATACCTTGAGACTGTTAGCTACTATTTCTGTTCAAGGTTCTTAGGTTGTTTTCCCAATTCCTCTACCAGGTAAAGTTTACCCCTTTGCTAGAGGAAGGGAGAGGCCAATCAGTGACAGCTCCTTTGTGTGTGGGCCTACTAACCAAAATACTTTAATTAGGACTTTTTGCCATGAAAAAGTCAACCACCATCCTGTTTCAGAATGGGGACCTGTCATTCAGGATCAAGTTGCTTCATATAATAATGACAGAATTTTTGTCTATTATTGGCTAAGATACCATGCTGGAGGTGGTAAAGATGCAGGTGCTAGTCAGGATGATGACTGTGAGTCTGAGGTATTTGCAGGTTATCAGGGCCTGCACTCTGAGTCTCGATATGCTTTCAGGGACATTTGCATTGGGAAAAGGAAAACTTTTCCTGAAATACATCAGGAGGTAGTGTTGGACAAAATAGATAAGAAGAGATCCCTCATTTCTAGAGGAATGCATCATATGGATCCCTCACATTTAGAGGAATGTGTCATGTAGAATCTAATAGCAGTGATTCTGACATCTAATCTTACATCTCTTTTCTTCTTCATTTTAATATATTAATCTATGCATTTAACACCCAATTTTTATGGACTTACTATGTTCCAGGCACCCATCTAGGTGCTATGCTTACATGTGCAGGGGTAGAGGCCAAATATAGCGGTTTTAATGAGCATGCCATTAATGGAATATCCATGAATTGACAGAAATAGGAATACTGGTGGAAGTATGATATATTCAATACACTTTGAGAATGTCATATAGTTATTATAATACAATGGAGAGATTACCCTGAATAGCACCATGATATTTCAATTACTTTTTTAGAACAGGCTAAAGAATAGACAAATCGAAGTTTCTTTTTTCTATCCCAGTGCTTACAGTGAGAGGCAGATTTAAGGGAAGCTAATAGAATTAAAGCATCAGGACCTTTTCATCAGAGGGGGACTCTCCTAAGGAGACTTTATTAATGTGTTTCTATAAATTTTTTCATATAAGCCAGTTTAATCAAAATCAGTTAAAACTTTTTTGTCTTTTTTTTCTACTCCCCTTTCATTATATTTTTCATCCAGTCAGTGATTTTATACAAACTCCTGGGATAGCATTAAAGTTAATTTGAGTTTAGAAGGTACATTTATTTTCAGATTAATGGAATATTTTTATACTTAGTAGTAATTTCCATGTAGATTTAAGGTATAGTTATTACTAGTCATCTGAGGATAGGATGGTGTCCAGTAATACTCTGATCGCTGATGCTAGATGATAATGAGCTTCCACTTAGGTGATGCAGTTATTGACACATCTAAGCAATCACCATTCAGGGCAAGAGAAAGGTGGGATCGAAGTGAGAATGCAGGAGATATTGCTTGACAAGTACACTGATAGCACAAAAACAGAAATTGGGAGGAAGATTGTCCTGAGGAAGTGTCTGTGATTGAGGTAGTTAAAATAGAAACACCTTTATGAATAAATTAGGGCACCCACAACTGCTGAGCAATAATGGTTTCAGCTCACATGTAATTTCACTTGCTACAAGTTAAAGTAGTGTCATATTATCACACAAACACCACTTATTTTGGTAATATGAATTTTCCTTTGACATCAAGTTTTGGCGGGTTGTTCTTACCTAGCATATACCTGGTAGATATTTTAGATTTTAAGACATATTTTTCAGCCCTTTTATGTCCTTTGGTATGACAAATATTGCTAACTTAAATCAGTGCTCTATTTTTGTACATTTAAATTAGTATGACTTCTCTGATAATTTTTACATTTTGTAGTCATAGGCTTGCTTAAAAATATCCAAAAGCAGCTCTTGACTAGACAGGGACACCAGTTTAATGTGACTTCTTTTCCTTTTAGTTTATACACAGCACTGAACATAAGCATGGGTTGTAGTACATTTACCCCCCTCTCCATTCATATTCAGGTTAGGTAAATAGAAAATAACAAAGAGATGAACATCCTGTAAACTATTTGTTATAGGACTTGACCTAGGAATCTGTACCCTGGGATTAGAAAGCAACCTTCTCTATTTTATGAGCAGATTTTTAGAAAATATTATAGTACCAGAAACTAAGACTGATTGTTCCAGATCATTCACTCCCTTGTGCTATGTGATTTAAAGGAGATATTTCTTCTTACCACAAACTGCTAAAAAGCAGTCTAATTCCATCCTGTTCCTGTTCAGTCAAATAAAGTTGAGGATGACAAATTCAAAGCTTATAGGGCAAAGGCCTCTACAGTCTTTTTTGCCCAGTACTCTACAACTTTATAAGAGGCAATAAAATTTTGTCGACTTTCTTTTTCCTTTTTTGGATTTTGTGTTCTCTTGGTTGAAAAGGTTTTAAATTTACCCATAAATATTTATAGCTAAACTCTCCTTCTCCATAACATCTCTTTCCCATACATGTTAGCAAATTTAGACTTCGTGAATATTTTGTTTTGAAAAGAATATTCAGTTGATGTTCAGCATTCCCTTCAGTGATAATCTCAGGCCTTCAAACTTTAGCTGAGTATACCATTCTCCAGAAGGTTCTTCAGAAACCTATGTATGGATATTCTCAAACTCGTATACAGCATAACTATATCCTTTAATATCAAAAAACAAGCAAGTAAACAAAAGTCCACATTCTTAGATATATGGGAAATTCCAGGGATAAAAGTCTACCTGAGCACAAATTCATGGTTATATCATGAATGATTTATTGTTAATATGTATTGCATTATAAGGAGCCAAAAACCTACACCAAATTCCAGGCAACGTGTTGCTGAAAGAGGTTTTAATAGCAGAAAATAATAATTCCAAACCATCCAGTTTATAGGCATTCCTCACCAGATTCCTAGGACCATATTCGCATCTCCTTGATACTCTTTTAAATTTAATGCTATAAAAGTTTTCTGGACGCCGATAGGTGTTTTTGTTTGTTTTGTTTTGTTTTTTTCTCCCCAATTGGACCCTTCAAGTCTTCTTTCTGGATATATTTCTTCCACAATTATGTAGGGTCTAATTTCCTTTACTTCATAATGTTCTTTCTTAATAGTCTGCTTCTCTAATTGGGCACTAACAGACCTTCTCACAGATTGGCCTCTGGATTGCCAATAAATTATTAACCGGTCTTATTTTCACAACTGATGAACCAGGAGAGAAAAACAGATCAAAGAAGAAGCCTATCTTTAGACAAGCCTGTTGAGAAGAGATTATGTGAGCCAATTAGATAACATTTGCATTTTAGGATTGGAACACAGGGATTGTGTAGATTAGTCAGTGGATTTCAAATAGAAAACTTTATATAGAAAGGGGACAGGGATTCTCATTGTGAAACATTTTGAAGGATCATATGAAAAATATGTAGAGAGGGAAATAAAAAGAGAGAAAATAATTCCTGACCCTGAGAGATGGAAAACCTGATCTGTGTTCCTGATGGCTATTCAGTTTCTGATGGCTATTCAAGAAGTCAAGCCTATGTTACTTTCCATATTTGGATTCTTGGAAACTTGATCAGGTCCTTGAAAAAAAAGCCTTAGACTTTTGAAAATACATTTTTTCCCTTAATACAAACAAAAAAAATACAGTTAAAGAGAACTAAACATTTAAATTATATGGACAGACTAAAACAAAGGTGTGAAAGTTGAACATCCTCAGGCAAGATCCTGTTTTTTACTTAATCCTACTTAGTCCAGAGTCCAAGTACCAGAGTGTAATCATAGTTACATGAATAATTTCTAAGATATAAGGGTACTTTAAAGTATTCCATGAAAATACCCCATTTGCCACAAAATTGTAATTCTGTTGAAAAAAAAAACACAATTATCTATAAAACTTATAAATCACTATGTATCATGCTCTGTGCTAGGCACTTAAAATATCATGCTCTGCGCTAGGCACTTAAAAAAGACAGAGACTTCATCACCTCTCAGTGTTGTTTGGAAGATAGACCCAGAAACAGAGAATTATTAAACAATGTAATGACATTAGTGATAAAGACATACGCAGAGTAATACGGGGAAGATATGGTATTCCATCTTTTACAGAACACAAGGCTATGCTTTTCTCCGATTAGCATAGAATGATTTCAGGAACATCTGCAGTAGTAAGTCCGAGACAGGAAAAGAAGTGCATTCTTCAATAACCATTGTGTTTATAACCTATAGCAGCTTACATTCTCACAGTCACATAACTCCCTTGCAAACATTCTCAGCTGTCATTTCCTTATTTACTTTCCTATACATTTCTGAAAACAACCACAATCTAAGTTAATCAAACTCTCTACTTGTGCTTGCAACTTTTCAGATGAACATAACTGAAAAAATAGTGCTGATCTCACTTTAAATGTATGACATCTATGCTCCAATGACTCCTTAAATGTTGTCCAGCATCAGACTTTCCAGTCTTTTCTCTGACCCAATCTTTTCTCTGACTCAATCTTTTCTCTCTCCTGTTCTCCTAGATAGCAATCTCAAATTTGTCTTTTCTTTCCGAATCTTCAATACCCCACACTCTGCATTGTCACCTTCACTCCTCAATTCCCTACGTCTCATCACAGATTTATTTTTCTCCATAATAATTATGTTTAAAATACACGATTTGACCCACTCTATAGTTTGCTTATTTGTTTCATTAGTCTCAAAAAGGATAGATCTGATAAACACCCCATAGGGGTGACAGAAAGAGCTGACCACCTCCTGTTTTAACTGCTTTATTCCAGGTTTTCCATATAATGTTTTGAGGGGAAAATAATAGAAAAAAATTTGAAAACCACTCATTTAATAGACCATAGATTAAAAAATAAAGAAATATTCATTTCTCATGATTTAATTTTCTCATGGTATAATTTTAATTTGGAAACACTAAAAAATGCAAAGAAAAGTTGTAAGAACAGAAAAAAAGACTTATTTTTTTTTTAATGAACTATTTGTTAGTGAGTTGAGAACATGATGCCCCATCATCCCCAAACACTTCATAGCATTTTAGACTTCTTATGTCAAAATAATGTTAGAATCAGAAAGTTAATATTGAGTCCTCAGCAATCTAACCCTCAGACCCCAGCAAATGTGGACAATAGAACCTATTTCTTCTGTCTAACTGTATGTTTATATCCCTCAATCTGTCTCTCTCACATCCCCTCCCCCTACCTCATCCCAAAGATCCATATACCCTTCTTAGCCTCTGGTATCTATCATTCTCCTCTCTAACTTCACAAGATCAATGTGTTTACCTCTCACATGTGAGTGAAAACATGCTGCATATTTTAACTTACATAACATCTAATTTGGTTGCTAAATTCCCATCTGAAATTTTTATTTATACTGATATTACATAAAGTCATAAGTTGAAAATGCAAATTCATAATTCCAGATTGCTTAAAATGTACTTAAAAGCTTCCCATTATATGAAGTAACTATGCATTGAAAAGACTAAAATTAAATTAATTAAAATTTTAAAAAGTTTAAAAATTCAACTTCTCAGTCACACTAGCCACATTTCAAGTGCTCCCTAGACACATGTAATTAGTGGCTACTGTAACAAACAGTACAGGCACAGTCACTTAGAATTAAGAAGAGTCTGAGTCACAGCATGCTGTTGGTGTGGCTAAGAAAGAGGACAAACTTTAAATTGTTGTGATCACTCTGATTTACTCACAGACCAGGGGTTATAAAAATTTAAGAAGAAATACCAGAATAATTTGCATTACTTGCCTAATATAATTCTGAACAATGTGTCTCAAATTTTAGTGTGAAAAATTTTTCTGGAGGAGCTACTTATTAGTACCTAGTTCCTCTCCTTAGCACTGTTCCCTCAGAAATTCTGGTTTAGAAATTCTACAGTGGGGCTTAGAAAACTGCATTTTAGTTGATTCCTCCTCAGATCATTTTGGACTAAACTTTGGAAAATAGTGCCCTCCAGAGTTTAACTGTGTGAAAATCAGTTTCCAATCTCTTATTGAGCAGCCAATATTTTCCAGTATTGATTAGGCAATATTAATTCAGTATGTGATTCATTAATGATATACACCACTCAAAACTCAGGGTTTAGAATCTTGACAACATGTGAGGAAAAACTTTGAAGTTCTTAGATCACTAAAAACATACCAAATGTTAAATTGTCCAAGAGATAAATTCTTTAAAATGAAGTCTACTGCCAGTTTGCTCTTGGATTGCCAATATTCACATAGTAGCGACGCTTCCATCCAAAGACATTTTCTTACACTACATTAATAGAAAGTCTAGAGCAGTCATGTTCTTAACACTAGTTAGAGGTTATTCAAATGTTGAAAAAATAGGTACTGATATTTTGATCATACATAGTGGCATTAATTTTGTTTTACATTGCTTTATTTTCTTTCCAAAATTGTGTAAGCTTGCCTTATAGACACAAATTGTCTCACTAGATTTAAAATAAGGTTTTCTGTTTTGCAATACCTGCTATTTCTTTTCTTTCTTTTCTTTTTTTGAGACAGAGTCTTGCTCTGTCACCCAGGTTGGAATGCAGTGGTGTAATCTAGGCTCACTGCAGCCTCTTCCTCCCAGGTTCAAGCAATTCTTCTGCCTCAGCCTCCTGAGTAGCTGGTACTACAGGCGTGTGCCACTGCACCCGGCTAATTTTTGTATTTTTAGTAGAGACTGTGTTTTACCATGTTGACCAGGATGGTCTTGATCTCCTGACCCTTGTGATCTGCCCACCTCGATACCTGCTATTTCTTAATGATTCATGATTCAGTATTTAATCATAATTATTCTTTCAAAAAAATGACACTAAAGAAAAAAAAGCTTTGTTTAGGCATTCCTATGTATAACCTCATTTTAAAATGTATGTGTGTCAAGGTTTCTTGATTAAAATTTAAAGAGGAAAATTAAGTATCTGAAAACATGAGTAAAAGGTATAATTTGTGATCATAGGAATCTGAATGGCATTCTTGGAGACATTTTTCTGTGAATCTCTACAAGTACTAATGGGAACCTTAGCGTTAGAGAAACATCCGATAGCATCAACACAGTATCTCATTGCTATGACATTGTGTCATGGGCTTCCTATATAACACACCCTTTTCCCTCATCAAAACAAAGTGGCAGCATTGAGGATAAAGTATGCCTTGCTTCAGAGTGGTCCTTTCTTAAAAGAAGTTTATTATGTGACAGAAATCTCTGTTGGCTGTAGCAAAATTGGAGTAAAGGCCCCATAAAACTACATATTGCACAAATCATTGATACAAGATATGGGCCATGATATGACAAGAGCCTTAGAAAACTCTCCTAGCTCACCAGCTAGGCTGGAGAGATTGACTCCAAATAGGACAGAATTACCAGCCTACATGGAACTTCATGGCTGAAATCTATGCAATTCTTTACTGAGCATGTAACTAAAGAAAGCAGTGGCTTTATTTCTTGCATGTCAGGAAACTCACTTCTCCAACCTAACATGTCCACCTGACATATTTAAGTCCCCTTCACCCATTTATTTGCTAATCTTGTGTAGGCAGTTACTGTGGTTTACTTATTGTTTCATACCCTGAAACAAAAATAGGCATATCTTGGTTTTCATTGCCTTAAATTTACTTACAAGTTGATATATTCCTGGAAAATCATCCTGCATAGATTAACACCCTTAAATGCTTCATTTAAAATCAGATAAGAGAATATGTTCTTCAGGATGCTAATAACATGGAAAGTAAAGAGTAGAATAAAGTCAACTTCCTGTTAATGTTTAGGAATATGGGAAAATACATTTTCAAATGTGAGCAATGATTATATTTGTTCTCGGAATTCACAGATCTGAAAAGTTGCATCGATATATTCAAACTAAATTTCATTTCTTTTGCCTCGTTAGAGTACTGAAAAGGAAGAGATGGAAGGTGTTTCAGATGTTGTATGTAAATAACTGCATTAATTCTATTTTGATAATGTGTATTTTAAACATATTTCATACTGGTCCAAAATTAATAATCAGATGTTATTAATAATTCTATTAAGTTCAGAGTTCCTTCAGGTATTTCTACGTGTAAATACAAGGATAAGCCAACCCTACTTGACTGTTTCTGTCAAGGTACTGGTTCTCAGCCTCAGCAAATCCAGGGAAACTGCTCCTTCCTTCCATGATTCATTCTAAACTGTCAGTGTGTGTCACTTGTTAGACATCAGTAAGTTAAACCTTCGTGACTCAAATGACATATCTAGGGTCAAATCCTTTAAGAAGTTCATAGTTCAGTGGAGAAGTCAAGCAAGAGAACAAATTGTAATTGTCGCTGTGATAGGGGCAGGAGGCAGAGAAATTCTAGGCAGAAAACCGCAAGTCCCTGGTGAAAACGCCACCCTCAAGCAGAAAAGCCGGAAACCGCAGCCCCGAGTGAGAACTTATTATCCCTATATCCCAGATTAAATGTTGCCTTTTCCTAAACCACCCATGGCCCTGCCTGCCCCATCCTGTACCTATGAAGACCCCAGATTCAGCTGGCAGAGGAGAAGCAGCTGGATGCCAGAGACTACAGCTGAATGTCAGAGGAAAGCGGCTTGACTTCAGAGGGAGAGGGTGATGGCATAACCTCGGAGAAGAAACTAGCTGAAAATGGGTGGACTTTAGGGGAAGGTTACTTACGCGCATCCTCTCTTCAGCTCCCCTTCCTGCTGAGAGCCACTTTCATCCGCAATAAAATTCCCACGTTTACCATCCTTCAGTTCACTCGTGTGACCTCATTTTCCCTGGATGCCAGACATGAGCTCAGGAGCTACGAGTGAAGATACAAAATGCTGTCACACTGGCCCTTTGCCCTCACTGGCGGCTGGAGGGCAGCCGCCCCAGGCGATGAGGCAAAGGGCCCACCGAGCTGTGAATACTTCAGCCATTCACAGGTGGCAGAGCTAAAAGAGCGCTGTAACAGCCCTCTGGGGCTTCCGGAGTACCTCAACCGGACACCGCCTCAGGACTCACACAGCGTTCGCTCGGCGGAAGTGGCCCGCCGGCTCCAGCGCTTATGCACTCCAGTTCCCACCTTTCCTGCTCGCACGCTCACTCCAGTAAGGGCTGAATAAACGACGCACCCCCGTCCTGAGTGCCCGAGAAGGGTTCGGGGAAATATTCTGCTTCATCGAGGGGCTTGCCCAACATTCGTCAGAAGAGTGAGTAAATGCGGATCTGCCAGATCTGTCTCTTCACTTTTTTCCGAGCCATCTTTTCCTCAGACTTTCCTCTGAGCTACGCCATTTGCAGAAAACAGGATGTAACTTGGCCACATCTCTGCTTCTTTCGGGTGAAAGGAACAGGAACGGAACGTTGTCTCTGTTTCCCTTCATGAAGGTCTAGCCGACGTGTGGGACCAGAATAAGTACTGGGGCAACTGAAGGCATCTGGCCAAGGCCACTCCTCAGTGCAGCGTCCCCGACCGCCCATTAAGGCATCGGCCAAGGCCCCCAAACTTTTCTATGGTATCTTTCCTTTCTTCTTTCACAGTTGAAAATGGCGCCTATTTCTTCTTTTATAATCTTAAGGGTTTTGCCGCAAACAGCAAAAACGTTACTAGGTAGAATGAGCATTTGGCCCATCCACCAGATATGGAATACAGAACAATGTGATTTCCTTTTGTTCTTAGAGGTGCGACCTCCACTCCGACCCCAACAGCTGCAGGCACGGGCGGTGCACAGTGACTCCCCTTCTCGCCTCGTCCTCCCCTGGCTGGGACTCTTGGGCGTGTCTGCAGCTGCGCCCAACAGCCACGCAGGGCGGGAGAGAACCCTGGCTGCCTCCTAGGCCCCGGGGCAGTCTCAGGCTCAGAGGCCCCACAAGGCCAGTTGGCCAGTTTTTCCCGCTCACTGTCCCCTCTCGCAATGCTCCTTTAGAGTTTTTCTTCCCCTGGCTGAGGGGTCTAGCTTGGTCTAGAGGAAGGATATAATTAAAGGAATCCATTTGCATTGAGCAAGAGGTTCTTCCTCCAAGTAGTTGCGTTGCACTTAAGCTGTTTTTTTTTTTTTTCTTTTTTCATATTCTATGTGAGAAGGTTTTCTTTCCTACCTTAGCACCCTGCTTTTGGTAGGGAAGCAACAAAGGAGTGACCCCAAGGGCTAATAACTGCAAATTTGGCAAAGCCCATTTGGGACTTAATCTAAATTAATTCATGCACCCACTGAGACAGCTTTTTTTCCAAACTCAGTTCTAAACTTTGGTTGAAGCCCAAGGAAAACAAGATCTGAGGGTTGGAAAGCCAGGCAATAAGCAAAGTGTAAATGGGCAGGCTAATTCTTGCTGATTAAGCCCCTTCTTCATGGAAGGAAGTCATGTTCCGTGGCATAGGTTAGGCCCTGGGGAACCCAAAGGTTGCCAACAGTTGCGGGGTTGGAGGTGTAGGTGAGTGTGGATAACTCCTATTCTCTAGGGTCTCCCTGCTTCACAGATGCAGGCCATAATAGCACCTATGGGTGGCATCCATCTAAGGTCACTGGGACTAGGGGATAAAACCACGGAAGAGAAAAGAGGGGTGCCTATTTTCTTTCTCCTCGCACCCTGAGTTTTCATTGAAGGAGGGAAAGGAAATGAGGGACGCCTATTTCCCTTTCTCTCAGAATGGGCAACCAATGCCTCCTGCAACGGGGGATTGAGAGTGGTGGGCTGAGTAAATGAGGCACCCCTGTCGTGAGTCCTGCAGAGGGGTCAAGGAAATATTCTGCTTCATCGTGCACTGAGAAAAATGTTTACAGTAAGGTTTGGAAGATTCGGGACTGGTTCATAGAGATGTTTCATATTAAGGGAGCAGAAGTTTTCCCCATAGTGCTAACTAAAAAGGCATTCCAGACAAAATGAATAGCAGTTACAAAATGGAGACAGCTATAGAACGTTTTTAAAAATGCACAGAGCTCAAACCACAAGAGTGCAGAAATGCATTCAGGAGAATCAAGAGAAATGAGATGAAGCTGAAGGCCAAGGCCATAGTACTGAGAGCCATAAGCATCATTCAAAGTGAACTAGATTTCATCCAATAGAAGATGGTACATGGTTGAAGGATTTTATACAGGAAAATGATAGCTTGAAATTTATAGTTCAACTAGATTATTTAAGATTTGTATAGAAACTGCAGTTACTGCAATCACAAAGAAATAGGGTTTAGTTCCACAAACACTAACTCACTTTCTTTTTCTGTTTTTCATTTCTTGGTTCCAGTGCAGGGGCTGATAATAAAAATCCTTAACAAATTAAGAATAGAAGCTCAACCTAAAAGGGGCATTCAGTGAAAACTTACAGGTAACATTATAACTAATGGTGAAAGACAGAGTGTTTTTGTTGTAAGATCTAGAACAAGGAAAGAAAGTCTCACCAATCCTATTCAACCTTGCACTGGACATCCTAGTTAATAAATTAAGGCAAGAAACATGAAAGTCACATAGGAAGTAATAAAAAAGTTTCTGTTTTCAGATGACATGGTCTTTAAAAAAAGGAAGTAATAAAGTGTTTCTGTTTGCAGATAACATGTTTTTCTGTGTTAAAAAAAATCTTAGGGAGTAAAAAAAATTGAAGCTTATGGAGCTAACAAGTAAGTTTACTGTGTTTAGTCTATCTATATATGGTCAAGAAAAGTACTTAGAAATACCAGGGCCATGAATTGAAAGATTCAGTGTTGTTAAGATGTAAGTTTTCTCCTAAGTGATTACAGATTTAACTCGACCTCAATCAAAATTGAGTTGAGGTCGAGTTAAATCTGTAATACTCAAACTATAAAATTTATTGGCAATTTTAATATCCTATATGCTGAAACAGTTTGAAAAAAAAGATAGTTAGACAAGTTATACTATATAATTTATATGCCTGGCATATAAAGAGTGAATTATATATACTCATTAAATTAAGGGACACATGACATTTATTAAATTAAGGACTACACGTCTTACTGTTATCAAACTTCACATTTCACTTCTAATAGAAAAAATGAATGGTGAGAACAGCAAGTGATGATATTGAATGAAGTAGGAAATTAAGAGAATTAATAGATCTTAAATTCTATTGAGTTTGAGACAGACATATTATCAGGTGGTTGGTAGCTTCGCCATTTGTAGGTTAAAAGCAGATTTTTTCATAATTTTCCCTTCAAAAATTTAAATCAATATTATGCTCTTTCATAGCCACTCCTGTGTTTTGTCCCTTCTGTGAAGTATTTACAGCTGCAGAAGGTGTACATTTTTTTTTTTTTGAGATAGAATCTCCTCTGTCGCCGAGGCTGGAGTGCAGTGGTGTGATCTCAGCTCACTACAACCTCTGCCTCTTGAGTTCAAGTGATTCTCCTGCCTCAGCCTCCCAAGTATCTGGGATTACAGGTGCCCACCATGCCTAGCTATTTGTGTGTGTGTGTGCGTGTGTATTTTTAGTAGAGATGGGGTTTTGCCATGTGGGCCAGGCTAGTTTCGAAGTCCTGACCTCAGGTGATCTGCCTGCCTTGGCCTCCCAAAGTGCTGGGATTAAGGGCATGAGCCACCGCACCCAGCCAAAGGTATAAACTTTTAAGCTACGATAGTTATTACAGAACCAAATCAATCCATATTGAGATCTGTAAGCATAACTAACCTGTGAAAGGTAAAGAATGAGGGAACCTCAGGAGACATTCATCACTTCATATAATCAAAGTTAAAACTAATTATCTCATAATTAGAAAACAAAGATAAAATCAAACATACAATTATTTTCTTAGGCCCAAATTCAAGTTGTTGAACTGATTAAGTGGAAATAAACAGATGTCCATATGAACTTTCTTTCCAGAAACATAATCTCTTCATTTTCATTGTATTTAGCAAGCTTTTTACTATTCCTATCTGCTTCAAGTCTGATCATCTTAGCCTGAAGATTATTGCATATAATTTTGCTAATGACTTGGAAATTTTCCAAGTAGCTGACAAGATATGCTAATTATTGTTGATCTTAGCCTAGCAAAGACAACTAATGAGGAGAAATTGTCATCTCTTCTAGGAAAGAGATTAACTAGCAATGGGCTAAAAAGTAGGTACTGCTAACTTGCCATCATCACATGTTAAAATGAGATTTACAAAAAATTATTTTACACCTCTCATAAGCAGTAATGCCTTTCAGAATTATAGGCTTATTTCATATAAAGAAACTAAAGCATAAGAAAAAATTTATTCTAACTTGGAGGGTTTGTTGATTCTGGATGGAAACCTGTCATTAGGGAAAACAGGGGTAATTTACATTACTGAAGTCAAAATTTGCAATGAATTATTATTTAAAATGTTTATTGTATTTCATTTTGTGCTTCTGTTTAGAACAGTAATATAAGCTGAAAAAGAAACTAAAGGGATAAAGCAAAACAAAAAGTCCCAGGAGATTTACAAAGAGACTGTCAAGCAAATGAGACAAAGTAGAAATAACAAAACAGAACAAAACATTTTATGAAATAACAGATGAGAAAGGATTATTGAGAGAAAATTGAATATTATAAATGGTTGAATAGGTGAAGGCAATATGAAAGGCAGTAGACCCTGAGTGAGTGCTCCAGTAATGCCTGAGTTGAAAGAAGAAATGTAAATACTACCAGATTCCAGAACTTATTGGGAGTGGGCATGTAGAGAGTGATGGTGGGAGGAGGTTCTGAACTATTTTATATAGGCACTAATAACCACTCTATTCACCTGGAAGAATTGATATTTCTAGGCAACTCTCCATGTGGTTCAAATGTTTGATTTTCTTCCTTTGATCTGTCTGTGATTAAGACAGCTAATCAAATACTCCAGGTTAAAAATAGTGACTTCAGTCAGCAAACATGTATAGAACCAGTAGTGGCCCATGTGATTTAATAGCAATTTCTTCTACATTCTGAAAGATAGGACAGGATTGTGAGCATATTTCACACTGAATCACCAGCTCTCTGAAGTTCCTGTGTTACTCATAGATTTAATATCACTATTCGATTAACTAAAGTAACTAATATTTGTTTATAATTTACATTACCAAATTATAAACAAATATTAATATTCATAGTTTTTCTCAAATATTTATTATAAATTTCACAACAGCTGTAGTTGCTGTTATCCTAATTGTGTACGTAAGGAAATGGTGGCTCTGAAGATGAAGTTGCTTTTCTGCAATTATGCAGGTATGCAGTGTGAAAGCTAGGTTCAAACACAGCTGGATTTACTTCGTTTACTTTAGAAATACTCATTTCCTTTCGTCACCTTACCTCATTTGCCCTTTGCTTGATGCTGTATAACCTGAACTTTACCCAAAGTTGTTGCTTCAATTTTTCCTGAAGTATCATCAAAACAGAATTATCTCTTGATACTGAGGAGAAATAATTTCAGAGACACTAATAGATTTTAAATTCCTCCAATCATTAAAACATACACTGTTCCTTAAATGGCTGTAAGGTCTAACTGAAAAAAAAAAACTTTCAGACACATAAAGAAAACGACTTCATACAGAAAATGAAAGTTTGGTGCATATCAATGGTATGAGATAAGCAAGCCTTATTCTCAACCAGCCTCTTTTGGTGCATTATTTAAGTTCATGACTCAGCAAAGTTATAATGACATATTAAAGAACATGTTTTGGTAGTTCCTGAATAGTTAAAGCTGAATATATAGTTTGGGGATGAAAGGGCTTTGTGTATCCATAACTTTTTCCCTTTTAAACAGTAAGTTTGTCACTTAGCAATGCTCATAATCCTACCTCTTTACCATATAAATGCCAGTTGGTTTCTTTTCAGTGTATCTTAAACACCAAAAGAAGCATATATAATATAATCCAATAACATTAGCTGCATCCTTTCTACAATTGCAAGTTCATTATGATGTGGTCACCCAGTTCATGTTTTGGCACCTGCTTTTTGAGGCAGTTCATCCCATCTTTGGAATATTCTGAGTGAAAGAAAGTTCTTTTTTATATTGAACTGAAATCCAAGTGTCTACGGTTTCTATCCCCACTGACATACTCAAAACAAATCTTCTGGTAGGCATTAATGATTTTTTCTTAGGTCTCATTTTGTAATTCATCTAATTATAGCAAACAAACATGCAAAACAGACACAAAACGGAGAATTTAACATAAACTTTTTATTATTAAAAATGATAATTTTTTTTGTTTTAAGAATGTTGAAGCATTTCACAGAATCAAGGGAAAAACTGAACATCTATAGAATTTAGCAAGCATGAAAACCAGCAAAGCTCCAGACTGCTGGGTGGGTAATTTTGAAGAACACTGCATTCCTGCTTCCTCTTGAAGGATCTTAGCCTCCTTTGCTGTCTTAAAAAACAACAACCTTTCAGAAGAATCTAAATGAAGATGTAACCGGGGTGGGGCGCAGGGTCTCAACTCCCTCCCGGTGCTTGCCAAAGATGTAACCAGGGGACGGGAGCAGAGCTGCGGTAGTGTCCCAAAGACGCTTCCTGTTCTCCCACCCTATGTTTTTCCCATGTGCCCAGGTCCTTGACCTTTCTTACCCCAGGAATGGGGAAGGAGTCCAGGAGGCGCAGTGAACTTCTCATTCCAATAAATATCATGAACCCAAAGAGTTTTACGAAGAGTGATTTATTAGGCAGAGAGAGAGAGAGAGAGAGCTCCTACGCTGCCAGTGGGATCCAAGGGAGGAATCCATATAGGTAAGGAGCAGTGGGTTTTTAACTTTGGAGTTATTCCCGCCCCATTTATGTTCTCGTCCAATGAGAGGAGTTCTTTCAAACTTCCACTGGAGTGATTGATCTTCGACTTTGATATTGGATTGGCTGCCTGGCCCACAATCAGAGCACCTTCCTCCCAGAACCTTCTGCGGGATTTTTGAAACAAAGAAGCTCACCTGGAATTTGCGGGAGAGGCAAAGAAATTTACCTTCCGGGATGGGGATGTTGATGGAGGCATGGCCTGGAAGATTCCTGCCTTTGAAACCACGCCCCTTGTGAACTCAGTTTTCCTTAATCCAGTCCCTCAGAAATGGTATTCTTTCCTTTATTTTCTAAAATTTATCCATTTCAATTCTGTTTTTGGTTCAAAGTGATATATGAACTGCTTTACTCTTCCGGTGCCGATTATCTACCTTTCTTTGAAAAACTTTGAATCAAATCAAGAAAAAAGAAACAAAACCAAAACGGAAATCCTCTTTGATTCCATTGCACACCCCTGTGAAAAAATCTGCAGTCAAAAAATAAAATGTGGTGTGGAAAAATTTATGAATTTTTAATACATCAAATATCAGTCAGTGACCTGTATAAGCAGTTACAGAAAAGTGATGTCCCTGTAAGTCAAAAAATAATTGTGATATGAATTCCTTGGTGTCCAATTTTTCTCATTTTTCTTTCCACAGGTATAGATTGATTTTTATATAGATGGATTTTACCCAGTAAATTTATCTGAATCTTGTCAAAAATTTTGTCATTAAAGTTGTCTATTATATCCTCATTCCATCTGCTCACTTTTGCAATCTGAACTTTATAACCTGTGATTTAGGCATTACTAATATTACTTTATTTTATAAAACTTTGTACATACATTTCAGTATTGAAAGAACCCTAAAGTCACTTAGTTCAAGCTATTTACTTTACAAATGAAAAAACTAAGCTCCACAGAGAGCAGATGTCTTGCCCAAAGTGGTGCACTTGGGATGGGGGTCAACTTTTTGTACTTAGCATTCTTTCTTCAACACCGCTCTTTTATGTTACATAGTGTATATGCAAAATTCAAAGCATGAAAACATAATTCACATAATATCACTCATTACAAACCTGTTAACTTTCAAAAAAGTGAAAATGGCTGACTACTCACCTCATCCTCATCTTCTGGCTCTGCCTTCAAGCCTGAGCAAATATGATAGTTAATAGCAAAACAAAAACAAAACAAAATAAAACAAAATCCATGGCAATTTAATGAGAAACCCATGGGAAGCTTTTTTTTCCCCAACTTTTTGAACCAGGGCTTACATTTTTATTTTGGACTGTGCCCCAGAAATGATAAAGCCAGCGCTGACGCAATTTAAGTGGAGGACAAACTTTTGAGGAATGAAGTGTCTATAGCACATGTAATAATTCAGCTTAATGATGATTAACTGAAAGCAATTGATGCATGTACTGTAGTTTCTGACAAAACTAGAGTATACACATACAAAACAGAATTCAACACCTAAACGAAAGCACAAATGGAAAATTGGAGGACCTCTCTAGCAGTTTTTAAGTGCTTTATCTTCAGTAGTAGATATGACTGAAAATCAATTCCACGACTCGAAGGTAAGTTTTTAACTGCAGCACCACTTAAGTATCCAGCTTGCCACGTTTGATAGACTAAAGCAGAAGTAGGCAAACTTCAAAATGCCCAAATCTGGCCCATCACCAGCTTTTGTAAAGAAAGTTTTTGTAAAGTAATTTTATTCATGCTAATTTGCCTATTACCAATAGTTATTTTCTAACGGCAGAGTTGAGCAGTTGTAATAAAGAACATAAGCCTTGAAAAACCTAGAAATTTTATTATTTGGCCCTTTACAGAGGAAGTTTGTTGACTACTGTTCTGAAATAATACTGGTAGGATGGAATGAGATCCTGATTCAGGAAATGAGGACATTTGCTTAAGACATACAAGACTTAGAATTTTGAATTTCCAACTCTCTGTAAAACTTTTTTGCTAACAAGGACATATTCCTACAATGTCCTCTCATCCCATAATGTGAGTTGGATACCAGTATAAATCAGACCAGAAATATAAGGTCTAAACCAATAAACAATGCCATAAATTCCCCAAAATTTTGGGAATTTAGTCATTTTCAATCAGAATGATTCTGAAGAAAAATGTTATGTGAATGAATATTAGGGATATAAGTAGAAAAGATAAACTAGATCAAGCTAAATTTATTCCCTGATATTTAATGTGTTGATTGAAGACTTGAAATCACAGTAAAACTGTCACTTTATCCCTATTGTCTTGAAGGACTTGACTTGACGGAAGTACATGACGGCCTGCTTAAGGCTCAACTGGGGAACCAGCTAAGAGAAAACACCCGGTGAGATTGGGATGATGTCCAATATGATATGGATAACATATTATGCAATCTTCCTTGTAGCTATAATACACTTTTAAGAATCAATAAGTAGAATGGTGACCCTATCACTATTTCACCTAATATTGATTTAAGGAATTTTTGATTCATGTTTCCATGATCTTGGGCTCAGTGAATTTGAAGCCTATGTGCCCAAAGGAGTACTGTGTCCATCAGGAGATAGTCATGGTCATATGAGCTACTCATATCTCTAAACCAAGAGGCACAAATGGTGCTCACTATAGCAGCCAGAATCATTGATACCCTGCTTACAGAGCAGACTTTGGGCTTTGTGCCAGACAATAGGGTCAAGAATGACTCTGGAACCCAGTGAATTCCTTAGGATTTAAAAAATTGTATTTACTTGCCAATGGCAAAATTCAAGAGAAAGCTGTGGTAGCCAGATAAGGTCACAAAAAACATGAATGCATAAATGAAGGTTTGAGTTATCCACCAAGCAAAGAACTTTCTCACAAAGCTGACTTTAGGGCCTTTAGATTCTTAGTACCACTTTAGATGTAGATGCTATTGATTATTCACTTTTCTTTGGAAAGAGACTTTGCCAATTCTCCTTGATATCCCTGCCTTTCTATTCCCTCTGCAACCTTCTAAGAACATAGGCATTTCTATATTGAATACAAAATAGAAGAAAACAGAGTTAATTTGTGATGTTCTATGATTTCCTTACATCTTAGCAAGTCAGGGTGATAAACTACTAGTTTAGCCTATCTGATGTACAAGCCATGAGTATTTTACTCTACTTTGTCAATTAGAAAAAATTCCTTCTACCATCTTTATTTATGAAATAACATTACTATTATATATTTGCCATTTAGAGAAATCTCTGTTGTCCCTTCTGTTTCATTTCTCTTTTTGTTTTCCTATTTTTGTAATATATAGAAACAATTTCTAAGATGTCTTATTCTCCTAAGGTATATTTGTTTTCATTAAGATAAATATTAAATAATGAATTTTCAAGGCACTTTAAAGTATACAAAACAAGCCAAATTATTTCATATGATTTGTCACATTAATGGTTATATCCAGCAAATATTTATAGAGGACTTATTTTGCCTCTCAGGTTATTTGTGAAAGATAGAGAGAGGGCTAAAAAGCAATTGAAATACAGTGAGAGCGACATTAGCACTATTAGCACTGAGTCAGCACAGAGGAAGAATATGGTATTAATCTAGTCTGGGAATCAGGAAGAATTTCTTGAAATGTCTATGGGTCAAGGTCATAGTATGAATCTTTTATGCTCAAAAGAATGTAAGCACCTATTTGCCATAGAGTATAGTAATCTAGACATGTGTCCAAAGAAAGGAAATATGATTATGGTGAATGGCTGCAGTTTTCTATTATACTCTGACACTTCTGGCCCTCCTCTGAGGTAAACATTTCTAAAAATATTATTTGTGCTCTCTTGTAATTTTACAATATCTTTGTGCAGTTGAAGTATAACTTCTTGAGAGATGAGTAGAAGTTCAACATCTGGATCCTTGGGTATACACATTTAAAATGTTTATTTTAATTCAACTTTAATTGGACTATAGAAAGGTTTTATAAATATACAGTGATTCACATTCAAATTACCTTTCTATTTACATTCTCCACAAAACTGTATAAAGTTTTAACTCATTAAAGGTAGATACATATATATGAGGTATGGATAGGGTTTGGGTTTCCCCACACTGTGATGAATTCATATATATATATACAGATTCCAGAGGATAACCTCAGACAAAGTTCTAGCCATCAGTCAGTATCAACCTCTATACAAGTAAGTCTTCAAAATAAATCTAGACCCAATCACCATCTAAATGCAGCTGCATGAAACACATTTATCAAAAACTACCTAGTTTAGTCCAGTCATCCCCCAGAACCACAGGAAATAGGAAATAAATATATATACATACATATATATATATTTGTAATTGACTTGTTCTTCAGCAAATGTTAACTAGATTTCAGTACTTAGAATGTTATACTACAATAACAGGCTAAAATATGTGATATTGGCTTTGGGTCCGGGTGGCAGATTGAAGTCGAAAGAGTCTCAAGGAGAGTAGGAAAACCTAAAGAGCATCAAGAAAAATAATACTGAAAACCTCAGTGACCTTGAGGAAGT
Organism: Cacajao melanocephalus; assembly: GCA_963573385.1. Classification (NCBI taxonomy): domain Eukaryota; kingdom Metazoa; phylum Chordata; class Mammalia; order Primates; family Pitheciidae; genus Cacajao; species Cacajao melanocephalus. The sequence continues at coordinate 34,115 of CAUYLG010052396.1, read as the reverse complement.
TGTTAGTGAAAGCTCAAGGGGGGGAAATGTTATAAATCTACAGGATAAGGGACATTTGTTATGTAATGGCAGAAATTTGGCAACACTGTCTTATGAAATAATGTAGAAAATAGGAAATGTTCCTAATGGACTTGATGATCTAGCTAAAGAGATTTCTAGACAGAATACTTGAAAGCACCGCTTGACTTCTTTCCTCCTGCTGTGTGTAATAAAATGTGAGAAGACAAAGATAACCTAAAAGTGAACTGTTAAATAAAATGAATCCATGATTTACCGGGTATAAAAATTAAACTTTCTGATTCCCATTATCTCCTGAGAGCACAACAGCTTAAGGTTATAGATTAAATTCAAGGTTAGACAATTATGTTTTTTTAAAAGACATCATTTATGCAACTACCCATGGGAGCATTTAGATTGTCAAGGATCCTCTAAGGGTCTTAAGAACATGCCACACACATCCACTCTGTTAAATAATAAAACTTCTAATAATCATTGGGATAGGGTTCCACAGCAGCTTCAAAGATAACTCAAGGTAGGAAAGGACTAATCTTAAAAAAAAAAAAAAAAAAAAAAATTGTGGTTGTGGCTTTTGTCTAATTCAACAGCCCAAATTAAATTCATAGAAATCTTAGAAAATTTTGAAAGTAATTTTTTTCTGTTGTTAGCTTCTGGTAACTATACTACCAGCTTGTGCTAAAAGTACAGAGGCAATAATAAAAATGAAAAGAAGCCTTTGGCCCCTTGATCTGCTACAGTAAGAAAGCTGAACGAGGAGATGACCTAGAAGTAAACACAAGTAATTTCTTATTAAAAAGGAAGGATGATTCAGAGAACAGAACCAAGAGGCAAGACGGCAGAGCCAAAAATCTTGCAAAATCATTCCCAGGCAATAGGACTGACTTTTCAGCAAGAGATTCAAAACTTATACTCAGCAACGTTTCAAAATTTCTGAGGATGAGTGACTGCTGTGACTGCTGTGTGAATCTGTTTCCCCCCTTATGAAATGGAAGTTATTCTGTGCATTCCTAAACATTGCGTGTTGATTGTGGGAAAGAAAATAACTTGTCTCTTTAGTTCAGCGTTCTTTATATTGAAAACAAAAAAAACTATACTCGAAAATCACTATTATAGGAACCATATTCCCAAAGTTCATCTAGATGTGGACCTGAAATAGACAATATCCAGCAATGAAGCTTGACTATAACTTCATAAAGAGATGTTACTTTGAGTTAGGGGTCATTGGAATCAAATGAGTGGTGTTTGCATGGAGTTGGTATGGAATAATTTGTAACCAGAGAAACAACAACTCTAACAGTTTCAAAACACAGTCACCAAATTAATTGACATTTGTTCCATTGAAAGGTAGCATCTGTGTCTCTTCTCCTTGAAGCTAAACTCTCTAATTGATTGAACAATAGCAGATGGTGAAATTGATATGTAGCACAAGGAGAGTTTACAGGCCCAGGGCTTAAGAACATGACAGCTTACACTTTTTCTTTCTTGGAAGGTGGTCTCTTTAAACTCAGCTGCTGTGCTGTGAGGAAGGCTAGGCTACATGTGTAGGTGTTCTGGCTGCCACAACTGTAGGTCTCAGGTACTAACCAACATCAGTCACCAGGCAAGCAAATGAAGAAAACCTTAAGCACACTCTAAGCTCAGTCCCCTCTGCCTGCCACCACATAAGAGACCTTTAATTAGAACTTCGTGGCTGAGCCCAGTCAACCTCTAGAAAAATAAAATATAATAATGACTCTAATTCTTGTTTGTTTTAGTCATTAAACTTTGGGTTGATTTGCTATATAGCAATAGGAACTCTAATAGTATTTATCTCTAAAATTTGAAGTATCTTTTAAAATACCTATATTTTAATGATAACATAAAATTAACAATAATGAGAACAGGGCTTTACTTTTAATAAAAATTTACGTATGTGGTCTGTGATAATTGTACCTTCAGCCTAGCTCTCATGTTTACAACTAAACATACTAGATAGGAGGGGCTTATGCATAAGACAGTTAGTAGTAACTTAAAGACCATTTATTGTCTTTAATCATCCAGATATAAATTATGTTCATTAGACCCTACACAGTAAAGCAACTATAGGGTTGAAACAAAACGGAACAAAAAAATTATTTCTACTTAACCTGACTATATAATTTTATGTAGAGGATATGCACCCTTCTTTTTTTTTTAACCAAACTTTCTAATAGAGATTTTTCTGTTATCTCTGATTAAAACATTTAAATGTCTATAAAAAATGAATCATGTGTGCTATGAAGGTTCAATGACTGATTTTATATACAATTTCCTATTGTTCATGTATTACCTCAGTTTTTGTTGGTTAAATTGGACATTTGTAAATAATTTACCTTGATTTCTATATAAGAAATATATAATTCAGAATCAGATGGTTTATATCACATTTACTGGGTATTGTACTTTTTTTTTCTTTTGAGACAGAGTCTTGCTTTTGTCACCTAGGCTGGAGTGCAAGGGCACAATCTCGGCTCACTGCAACCTCCGCCTCCCAGGTTCAAGTGATTCTCCTGCCTCAGTGTCCCCGAGTAGCTGGGATTACAAGTGCATGCCACCACACTTGGCTAATTTTTGTATTTCTAGTAGAGACAGCGTTTCACCGTGTTGGCCAGGCTGGTCTCGAACTTCTGACCTCGTGATCCACCCGCCTTGGCCTCCCAAAGTGCTGGGATTGTACGTGTGAGCCACCGTGCCTGGCCTGAATATTGTACTTTTAGGAAACCTTACTACTGTTTTCTTCCTTTACAAACAGATAAGATAGAAAGTAATCTATATATGCATTCCTCTTATAAAGCATTTTTAATTTAAAAATGCTTTAGTTTTTCAGTGGACTCATCCCATATATTTTCTTATATATACCCATGTTCTATGATTTTATATGCAAGTTTATCTTTGTATAGTTTTGAAATAGTCACAGTGAACAAAAATAATTTGTTCAAAAGGAGGAAGAGCACAGGCTAGTAGCCAGATTTTGCTTTTAGCCTTGAATCCATGTGCAAGTCTACCAACTATAGAATATAAAAAAACAGTCTTTCCTGAATATTTCACATGACAGTTAAAATTATGTGTGAGATTAGTCATGTGAACATGCTTTGATATCAATGCGTACTTTTATAAGGTAAAAGTTTTGGCATATGCACTAGGCTAGGTGAGTGAGAATGAAATCTCCCATAAATTAAAAAGATGCAAAAAGGTTGATGCCTTTAAAAGACATCAAAGACAATCACTATCAATCTTATCATTTTACAAATGAGACCTAGTGACTTTTTCAAGTTCACATTGACTATAATCTGTGTCTCTTGACTCTTAAGACAACACCTAAAAAGTAATCACCAAGTAAAGAACCACTTTGTTGAATAATGTGCTATATTTTTATTTTAATAGTTTTGATTCTGATGCAATACTCCTAGAACAGATTTTGATAAATGCCTAGCTTTTCCCATCAGGAAAACGAATCAGAGGAAGCACTGAGTTTCATATGAAAGTAAAGCATATCTTCTTCAACAACAACAGCTTTAGCAGCCTTGGTTCAAATTCCTTGGTAATGTCTAGATAGCCCATAAAGAGAAGAGCCTCAGAGAAGTGACAAATGATCCCAGCAGCAAACACAGATCTTGTCAGAAGATGGCAGTAAAGGAGCAGAAGCAAAGAGAATCAAGGTTAGCTTCCAGGTTGCGTGTATTCCAGCTCCTCTTATCTCTCAGTGAAACAGAATTCAATAACTTCATATATATATATATGCATTTTGAAGTACAATTGAAAATAATATTAGAGGCAGTATGTGTTAAAAAAAAAAGTAGTCCCTATAGTTGGCACTGAGGACAAATTACAGTAAGATGTGGATAACTACAAATAGTTGGGTGATTGCTAAAAAAGACACATTAGCAACTAATGAGTAAACAGAAGTAGGTGCAGCATGCTATGGGATAGCAGAGAGAGAATATGTTAATAAGCCCAAGAGTCATAGGAGGTTTTCTTGGAGTAAGAGATGTTTGAACTGAGCACCAAGAGCAAAAAGAAGTGAACCAGGCAGCAAAAATAGTACAACAGCTTCCTGGCAAAAAGGAACTGCATATCTAAAATGTAGAGAGAGAACAATCAGGTTATTCATGTAGATAGCATTGGGAGTATGTATACAATAATCAGGGGACCTAATTTTTTTTTAGTACAAAGGAAACGTGTATATATATATATATATATATATATATATATATATATATTAATTCTTTTAATCCTCACCATTTCCCAATTTCCTACGTTCTCATTATCTATACTTTACACCAGAGAAAACTGAAGCTGAGAAAAGTTAATTAATGCGCCAAAGGTCATGTTATTAAGAAACAGTAAAACTGACATTTGAACTGTCTTCCTGACTCCACAATAGATACTCTTTACTAGCTATTGGTGTTGGAATAGTTAAATACTGATAAAATTGATTCATGCAGACAAAAGATTTTCAAATTAAGTGTTTTTATTGTCCACTATGTGTGCCCACTATGGGGAGATACAACCTTAGTTTTTATTTATTCTTCCATATTGTCAAGATTTGAAAATAATATGTGGTGAACACAGGTCAAACGGAGTATAATAAAGAATGTTCTGTAACTCTAGCTAGTTTACATGTTCATCTGATTTAATTTCAGTTGATTTAAATTAAAATTCTTTTTCATTGATATAAAAATTCAGGTCCAGAACTTTGATGCCAAGAGTGCATTTTGGAAACATATTAAAATTTAAAATATTATTCTAATTAGATGTAGTCTGTTGAGAAACTTTCTTTGCCTCATATAAAACTGAAGTGAATTGATGTGAAATACCTTATGCACGAGTAACACATATCCTTTCCCTATGTCCATTGATGACATCACTAACCTCTCCCAATTCTCTTTGCTTCTAAGGATAACAATGGCTTTGGAATCCTTTTTAACATAGTGTTCACAGGCAACACAACATATTAATCAGATAATCAAACAAATGTTTTTTTAAATGACCTAGAAAACCAGAATTTTATAAATCTGTGCTGGAGTTTCAGGGTACAAATTGTTACTTAGTAAATAATTTATAAAGAATAATTATAATGTTAATTGACTCAATAAAAGCTTATAGAAAAATTCCTAATTGCCAGAATTAGCTGGATGTTTTCACAGTTACCAGTATTATGTTTGGCACAATGAGGAATATAAGAATAAGTTTAATATATCAATTGTTCTTGAGTTTCTTATAATCTTTCTAGATAACTCTTATTTTCTCCATTCTCTAGTTCAGAAAATTCAGAAGAATGTGGCATTACAGGTACAAATGCAATATAATGTTTTGCCTTACATTTAGAGGAGCATGAGAGGAAGAAGTCATGTGAATAATGGCATTGGAAATTTTTCTAATATAACTGAGGGCTTCAAATTAAAGAATACACTCTACAACATAGCATCTCATATATCCATCACCTAAAGAGTTATTGAACTATGGTCAGAGTCATCCAAAACTGATGAAAAAACAAAAAGCTTCCACCTCCTCACTTTTTAATGGAAAACAAAATGTGTTCCATGTCACTGTGGTGAATCCAAATTCATTTACTGACAAAGGACCTGAATATTTTATCAGTACTGACAGGTAAAGATTTTAGAGCACAAATATGCACACATAATATAAAAACATAAATAGAAGCACCGTCAAGCACAACTAGTTGGGAAGGTAAAAATGGTTGCTTTGCTCATAGGTTTCCTCACTGACACTGGAAGAGAGATATCTAAGTCTGTCAAAATATGTCCTATGTCAGTGGTAACTATATTTGCTCTCAAGCACAAATCTACACTCCTTTGCTTTGTCTTATTGTATTTTGACATTGTAAACATTCCTTTTTTACATGATGACTTGATGTTTAGCTTTGCCAAGAGAGCAATGGAGGAGCTGCAAGGACATAGCAAGAGAAAGAGTCTCTCTTCCTGGTTTCATTTTGCTGTTTTAGGCATGACTGCCAACAGAACAAGTGGGAGACCTCCTAACGTGTCATTAAAGGCTAGCTAAGGATTTTTTGCACCTTCTAGCAAGTTTCTTTGTTATCCATCAGGTCTTTCATAGGGACTAGCTCCATGCTACCAGCACCTTGGAGAAGTCTCTCAACCATCAGTCTGGTCATTCTTACGTACTGACTGACTCAATCACACCATGCAGCAAGGTAGTTGTCTATGTTATCCATGAAATTACTTACACATCATGTTTAAATTTGACTTGAAAGCAAATACTCATCAAAGAAAAACTGAGGGAAGAATGAAAACTTGGGGGGTTGATAAAGTACAAGTTCCAAAGTATTTATAGTATATTAATCACAAATTCAAAGAATTTGTTGAGTATGTTCTAAGTCTGAGAAATCGTTCAAGATTCTGTCAGGAGAGGTGCAGAGAGATGCTTTTTATTCATGTCGATAGTAAGCAACATTGGTGAAATGCACTGTGTAATACATATTTAGAGAAAAGAGAGAAAGGCTTGACTTTAGCACTCCAGCTTAATAACAAACAGTGAAGAATATAGGTGCTAGACAAATTATGACAAATGTGATGTGCTTTCCAGAAAGTGTTATATGGGTAAGGCTAGACATTGATTTATGCTTTATCTTAGGACCTACTACAATTCTTGTTAAATAACAGAAATTTGATAAGATGTATTTAATGAATGTAAAGATGAAAATATACTAATCCTGAAGTCTTATTGAGTATTCCACAAAGTATTAAGTACACAGCTTCCTTAAATAATTCACAAAGGATTAAATAATCTACAAAATTATTTCATGAACCACATTCCTAATTTTCTTGAATATCCTTACATTTGCATATATATCTAGAGAGAGTGCATACGTGCTTGGTATTCATAAGGCATGCATATGAAAACTTAGGGAATTCCCATAATCATAAATGCAGAAATAGCTTCAAAGGCTTGTAAATTTTCTCTGAAGTACAATTCCACCAAAAGTTACATATCTGATGCCATATGTTCAAACTAAAAGTTAGCTAGCTGTCTTTTTAACTTTCACCTATAATTTATTTCTCACTTTTTGGAAGCTTTTACATTGTCTCAAGGACTCTCACTGAAACTGTTTAACATATTTTTTGTTATTTCAATATATAGCATATGGCATATTCAGATTATAGATCAATCCTGCATTTGGCAATCTAATCTTGATTTTATCTAAACCTTTTATTTCCTAAGAACCAAAGACCTCTTATATTCTCTTTTCTTCAAATCAATGTCAGCAGTTAGATTTTAGCTTTTGTAATTTTCCATGGCCAATTTTCATACACATAAAAATTATTTTTTTGCTTTTGCGACTATGTGCTCATTGATGAATGGAGAAAAGCTGAGGAGAAAGCACTATTTTTTGGGAACTGTTGTTGGCCTTGTTCAGAAGCATTGTTTTATGTTATTCAATGCTGTGCTAGAGTGAATCACAAAGGATTTTTTGAATTTAGTGGTTTTTCAGGGTGTTCAATTGTATTAAAACTCATGAAAATAAAGTTGATGAATGCCATGTGTACACAGTAACAATACTTTTTAAAAAATATTTTTTTTAATTTTAACGGGTTTTTGATGGAACAGGTGCTGTTTGGTTACATGAATAAGTTATTTAGTAGTGATTCTGAGATTTGGGTCCACTCATCACCCAAGCAATGTACATTGTACCCAATGTGCAGTCTTTCATCCCTAACCACCCTCTACCCTTCTCCCTGACTCCCCAAAGTCCAATGTATCATTTTTTGTCCATGTAGACAAAGGGAGCAAAATAGAGAACCCAGAAATAAAGCCAAATAGAGCCAACTCATATTCGACAAAACAAACAAAAACGAAGTGGGAAAAAGACACCCTATTCAACAAATGGTGCTGGGATAATTGGCAAACCACATGCAGAAGAATGGAACTGGATCTTCATCTCTCACCTTATACAAAAATCAACTCAGGATGGAACAATATTTTTTTCTATAAGATTTTGTCTCTTTGTAGGGTAAGATTTAGATATTCAGACCAGAGCTATAATAATGTGTGATATTATGGAAGTAGCAGGATATCAGGAGGCAGACAAAATTGGGTATCACTTCAAGCTGTCACTCAAGTGTTGTGTAGATAAATCTTTTAATCTCTCTGAGTCTCATTTTCTTCATCTACATAATTAGTTAATGAGTTGTAGTTTTATTTCTGACTCCGACTATTTGACGATATTTAACAATCAGGTTATAAGGAGGAAGGAATGTTCAACAATGCACGGCTAATGAATTTTAGTAGACTGTATGATCAAAGTGCTTTTCACCTCTTTTTTTAATCATTGAATCTCATTTGTGAAATGTCAGTGTATAGGCTACAACTTATGGCCAAGGAGCATAATGAAACTATTTCTGGGGGATAAAGTTCAAAATATGAACCTCATCAATATTGCCTTTTATCTCATTCTTATAATTGATAATGATTCAGGTAAAACAGCAACTACAATTTCTCATGTCTATTCAGCTTTCTACTAACCTTGAATAAGGTCTAAATTATAATTATTTCCTGTGGATCATTTCTTTATATTTTTAACAAACATGTATAAATTCTATATGTTAAGCAACATTCTAGATAGCTAAGTATTCAAAATCTAGTGAGAAGGACAGCTATGTATATAAATTGCAGTGTAACACACATTGCTATAATGTACTCATGGATAATGTGTGTGAGGTTGGAAAGAAATAGTAATATATTCTGCCAGAAATAAAAGAAAGTGGTATTACAATGGAAGTTTTAGTCAGAAATGGAAGTTTTGAACTCACTTGTTAAAAATGAGAAGTTTGCCAGAAGGTAAAGGCAGAAATATGGAAGGACATTTTAGTAAGGGAATAACATAAGCAACTTCAGTAGGTCACAAGACTGTATGAGAGGCCGGGCATGGTGGCTCATGCCTGTAATCCAAGCATTTTGGGAGGCTGAGGTGGGAGGGTCACTTGAGCACAAGAGTTCAAGACCAGCCTGAGCAACATTGGGAGACTCCTGTCTCTACAAAAAAATTAGAAATTTAGCTGGGTGTGATGGCACATACCTGCAGTCCTAGCTACTTGGGAGACTGAGGCAAGAGGATTGCATGAGCCCAGGAAGTCAAGGTTATAGTGAATTATAATCATGCCATTGTTCTCCAGGCTAGGCAGCAGAACAATGACAAGACCCTGTCAAAATAAAATTTAAAAAAAGAATGAAAGAGGGAGGGAGGGAGGGAGAGAAAGAGAGAGAGCCAGAGAGAGAGAGAGAGAGAGAGAGAGAGAGAGAGAGAGAAAGCGCACAAGCAAGCGTGAGAGGAAGCAGGTTTGTAAATAAACAGAAGTTCAATAAATATAACTTTGCAACACATACATATTTAGTTAATTTTCAGGGAGACTGCATTCAATTAAAGAAAATATAAGTAAGATGATACTTTAGGATAAGTTAGACTTAGAATATGTGGGGGCATGCAATAGAGGAGAAGTCTTGGGCATTTTGGTGAATAGTTAATGTAGTATGATTCTTCAGTGGGATACAGCAGTTAAAAACTGGTTTGTGGGACTTTTTGTTGGTATATATGTATGTATCTCTTATTGTATACATGTTCACATGATTACCAGTTGAGGTTGGTGAGAGTCTGTGCTTCCCTAGTATTAGTTACCCAAGTGGTAAGTGTGTTTCAGACAACTCAAAATCTTAGACTAGGCCAGAGAAGGTAGACAATCTCTCTCTGTCTAACTCTCTTGATGATTTTCATCAGACCCCCTCACAGATGTAGAAACTTCATATTTTGGGAAACTTAATATTTTGGGTAACTTTCATATTGAAAAATGTACAGATAGGGAGTTTCTCTAACACATCTGCTGGGAAAAAATACCTTTCTGTTCTTCCCCAGGGAATATTTCAGTATTTCTAAATATTATAAAATGTGTCCTGTATGTAGAAATGAAGTAATCATTGATTCATTTCTATGATTTACGTTGGGAAGTACTGCCTCTAGTAATTTATCACAGCTCTTAATATCTATTTAATCATTCTGGGATATAAAGTCATCAGTGATAACAATTATGATTCCCATGTCCCTCTGACAGACATCTCTACTGTGCTCTCTGCCTCTGAGACTTTGTAATTCTTTTTTAAAACAGTAACTTAGGGAGTCAATTCCAATTTTGTTTGATCAATTATTTGAAACACCTTTGCATCTATTTATAAAATACTGGATGCTTTAAACATTATTTTTTTCTAAATCTACTGTTTACTAAAGTGAAGTTTATGTCAGATCTAATGAACATTCTGCACTAGGAAGAAATAGTGTAATAAGAGTTTAAAAAGATACAATCTTGTATAATCTAATTATTTACCTTTATTCAATGTAGTAAGGGTTTTGTAGCTCAGTACATACAAAGTGATTGAAGTAAGTCAAGCACAATGCATCCTAAACTATTACAATCACAGATGTTTAGGTCTGACTATAAGTCTGAGACTTTGTGGTTTACATTTTCTTTTTCTTTCTCTTGTTTTTGAGTCTACATGTTTTATATGGCTTTAAATAAGTTCACAATTAGAAATACCTAATTGAAAGTACTTGCCTCAATTATATCATCTTAAATGAGGTTAACTGTGATGCAAATATAAAACTTGGCAAAATCCTAAAATAGTTTTCTCATAAGAAATTTTGATTTTGGCATAACTATTAGATTAAGTGTAGTGCTGTCTAATGAGCAACTAGCAATTATCACTCTTAAGGCTAAGAAAAGAGTTCCCTAAGTGTATTAGGAGGAAGGGCTGTTGTACTCATCATGATTATCACCATCATCATCATATCATTATCATTATCAGCTAATATTTACTTTATGCTTTCTACATCCCAGGCATTTTTCTAAATGTTTCCTTAATTATTTCATCTAATAAACACAATAACCTCTGTGATAAATTATTATTATCCATCTTTACAGATGTAGAAACTGAGCTCAGCAGGTTCAGGTGGTTTACCCACTGTCACAGAAACTAAGTGGCATGCTGTGTTCTGTGGGTTGAGTTCAGGTAGTCTGACTCCAGAGACAGTCAAGGACAGGAGTTTCTTTACCACAATGTCAAACTCTCCCATATAGAAGAGAGTTATGATTTTGCTGATCCACCTTTTAGGAATGAGCAATATAAGCTCCTTAAGTTATGTACAGTCTCTCATGTCCTCTTCATATTTCATTCTTGTAATAATTCTATGAGATAATTATGATGATGTTCTAAACATTGAAGATAGAAAAATTGTAATTAGAGGTCTAGTGATTGGCCCAAGAGACTCAATATAGTAAGTCAAGTTCTAAAGCCTGAACTTGAACCCAGGTTGTCTAATCTTAAATTCCACGTTTAACACTTGCTTCAAAGTTTTTTATTAGACACTCACATGGTTAACAATCAAATCTTTGCTCAAAGTGAAAGTTTAGAGTGGATAAACTCTAAACTTCTCGGATGACAGCTAATGTCACTGAATGGCATTTGTATATGCAAAATTCACCTTTGTGGTTTGCAGTTACAGGGATTAAGCAGGAATCTTGCAGCAAGTTTATAATTCAAGACATTAGGCTGGGATGGAGACATTCTTGATAGAGAAACATTCCTCTCTTCATGAATTACCAAATGCATTACCCTGTACCACTGGACAAAGCTAGCTCTAAGTGATATCTACATGATATGCCTAAGGAACTAACTTAAAGATTTTTAATACTTGCCCATATTTTATGCCCCCAATTATACACTAAGCAACTATTCTGTGAGTTATAATCTGTCCTTTACTTTTAAGTTCAGATGTATGTCAGGAGGTGAATAAATAAAGACAGTAAACCATTCCTTCTACTCTCAGAAGTAAACAAAGGTGGTCACTAAAGTGGTAAGAGCAGATTTTTAATCAGTTCCAGTTATTGCAACATAAAAAAGAGCCTAGTGTGAACTGGACTCAATCTCGATTTGTATAGAGATGACTTGGACTTCTAGAAGAAAAATAAAAGTAGGGAGGGTGGGTGAGCGGGCCTTGAGCAAAGTCAAAGAAGTGAAAATTCATAAGAAATAGGAAGGAAGGTTAGAACATGTGACCAGGCCATCTGGGTTTGCTAACTGGCACTTGTCAAAGATAGTCTCCTACTCTCCCACAGAGACTGAAAGACAGAGACCCTATTTTCAGGTGTTGTTCCCAGGTAGATACTTTAGGGTACTGGTGTCCACATCCTAGGGATATGGCTTTGCTGAGTTAGAAACTATGCTAGCGTTTGTTTAAGTCTCTTAGTGCAGGGGATGGACATCATTTGTGCTGAGTCAGCAGTTTTAATAGGCTAACATTTGAGAAAACGGCTCAGAGGAGCCTGACTAGAGTTTGGTCAAAAAGAGAGTGTTTGTCACTACTTTTCTTGAGGTGTAGGGGTTGGTGATGGGGCCATCATGAGTATGGTAGGCCTTTCAGTCCTAGACAAGATTTCAGAAGTGACAAAGCAACAGTTAGTTAAGGAACAAACAAAATTTTCTGCCAAATTTAAACATTGTACAGGTCAGGTCCAGTGGATGCAATTAGGATAACCCTTCATGGCTGTTTTCTTAGGAAATAAGCAGGCTCTCAATTTTTGCATCATATTTATTCCTGCAACTTCAGAAAATTGAGGTTAAGGATGAGGGAGACTGTCATAATTTGGGGCACAAAGTGCAGACACGTGATCACATTTGTAATTTGCTCTATCCAATCATGGATATATTATTTAACTTCTCTGATAATTAGTTTTCTGCCCTGTAAAATAGAGGTGATAGTCATTGTTTTCTCATAGAGTTGGGTGAGGATGGCAGGAATAATCGTAAATGTTACTTGACAAAGACAAAGCCTGAAAGAATTACCTCAGGTTATCACGGTCTATGAGAGTATTATATCCTTAGAGAATTGGATCAGAGAGTACTAAATAACACAGAGGATGTCACTGTATTTGCTCTCATAGAGTTAGAACACAATTTGTATTAATAAATACATAATTTAATTAATAAAATGTGGGATATTGCAAACGTTTTTATAAGATTGGAACAAAAAATAAGTCAGTCAAAATCTTGTTGTTTAAATACTTTTTTTTCTTTTTAAATGGAGTCTTGCTCTATCACCCAGGCTGGACTGTAGTGGTGCCATCTCAGCTCACTGCAATCTCCGTCTCCTGGGTTCAAGTGATTCTCCTGCCTCAGTCTCCTGAGTAGCTGGGATTACAGACATGTGTCACCATACCCAGCTAATTTTTGTGTTTTTTAGTAGCACAGGTTTTACCATGTTGGTCAGGCTGGTCTCAAACTCCTGACCTCAAGTGATCTGCCTTCCTCAGCCTCCCAAAAGGCTGAGATTCCAAGTGTGAGACACTGTGCCCGGCCAGTTGTTCAAATATTTAATCAAAGGTCTCTTACTGCTCTGCCTGGGTGCTGTCCTACCTCTTCACAATTCCCAGTGAAGGATGGCAGTAGAATTTAAAGTCGATAGTGTGTTTTAATTTCATATTCGTCACTCACTAGCTATGGAAATTTGTTTACCATTTCTGAGTGTGAGTTTCTTCAATAAAATTATATATTTTCCTTTAAGTATTGTTTGAGGATGAATGAGGGTAGGGAAGACAACTATGGAAAGATCAAGGCAATCAGATGTAAAATCTCTACTTGGTACATATAGGTCAGAATAAATGTCAATGCATGTCCTTTCCCTTCCTCAAATTATTTTGATTATTTTAGGTTTGGCCTCAGTTGACATAATAGTTACCTTGTGTTATTTTTTTAAGTGAGATTCAGATACACTTCCATTAATCAGGTGACTATTGATTGGATTTTTTTTTCTTTTGTTGTAAGAATGCTTGAGTTTTTATTAGGCAAGATTGAAACATTATTTTATTTTAATACTCCACACTTAAAATAAGGTCAACAATAATAATACATAGATTTTAAAGAATTATTACTTTTAAAAACTTCACTAAAATAGATTAACAATTTTGAAGACTTTTTCTTGTTTTCAAAATTGCATGAGCCAATGAAGATGCCCTTGAAAATGATGATGTTTATCTCTAGATCTTGTCTTGAGCTAAGGTTCAATTATTCTCTATATTTTTCAGTGTTGTGTAAATTTCTTCATGAAAATTTATTTTTAAAAAGTAAATAGAAAATATGAAAAGAAAAAAATACCAAAATGCGTAAAATAAATTGAAGGTGTTAGTCTCTATTTCTAACCTCATTCTATAATTTGGGGGCTTAGTACCTTTCACTTTAGTAATTCCTCCTTACTTAGAAATTCTATAATTTTTAAATGAATATATTTTTAATTTCACACATTGGTAGTTACTTCTGTGATTCTATAATAAATATTTCTTTTCTAGTGAATGATTCTGAAGTCAAGAACTGGACAGTTTATATGAACAGTTACATAAACTGTATATTAACTGTATAAACCAAGGTTTCCACATATAAACAGTTTTGAGTTTCTGTGAAAATGTTTATCTCCCTCAATAGAAGAACCCCTTGGGTGTTGTGTATGAAATTATATGCATGTGGTTATAAATTCAAACACTAAGGGAAGACAATTTAAGCTTTTGCTGTATTCAGTCCAATTAAACTTGCTTTTTGAGGACTGAATTCCCACCGGCATGTTCTAGTCCCAAAGAGGAAATGTGATAATAAAAATATAAAAGGTACCCATTTGACTATACAGCTTTTATAGATTGATGGAAAGTAAAAGTATCTCTTTCAATGCCAAAAATTATTAACAAAATATTTACATAGTATGACTTTTTAGTGTTCAAAGTTAGATCATGACTCAAATTATACATGGATAAGCTGAAAATAAGTTGAGATGACTTGGTCCAATCGTAGGCTGCTCTGGCCAATGGCCAATTAAATATTTTTATGTAAAATTTTTAGTCATTGAATACAATTATGTATTCATTCATTAACTACTTCCTATCTAGTATGAGCTAAACATTGTTCAGTGTTGTACATCATTGAAAAAACCAGACCATGCCCTCAGTACTTGTAAAGCTTATATTTTACAATGAATTGATTCATAAACTATAAATATTATAAACATGTTAATTACATAGTGTATTACAAATTGATAAATGAGAAAAAGAAAAATGTGGAGCAGAGTTAAAAAGACACATAAACTTATTTAATGCTAGCCTGTTTTTATGTTCAGAAAATATAGAGATATTGTTTAACTATTTACTTGATAATGAGTTGTTTTCATAAAAGGAAAAAATACATTGTAATTTTTAAAGAACCTTTCCCTACAAGTCCTAAATTTTAATTAATCTGTAACCATAAGGTGGCAATCTTCCACATACGCTTTTAGGAGTGGTTCCATGGCATTGAGACAAGAAGCTAGGCCATGTGTCATTATAAATAAAATAGCCTCCTGAAAATGGTTCTGTGACTGAGTTTAGCACAGAATTATCCAGTGTTTGTTGTCCCTCAGCACTTCCCACTTCTGGCTCCTCTGTGTTTTCAGTACTCTCTGCCCAAAATATTTTTTCTTTCACCAGATTAGACCTTCTGGCTCCTTTTTACAAAGAAGTTCTGAATTCAAATGCCACCTTCTCTAAGACCTTTCTGACACACAATTTGAATCATCTGTTCCACTCTGGACTTGTCTGTCATAATAATAACTGTTTTGTTTTCTTCATAGCACTGAAGTTAAATAATTACATCTTGCTTCTTTTTTATTGCTCCCTGTTCTACAATTTGAGCTCCCTTGAGAGCCTGTCTCTAGTTTGTCTCATTCAGAACTATAATCACAGTCCCAGCACACATACTAAATAAATATTACTTGAATGAGTGATGAATGGCCTTAATTTCCCATACATAAAATATTCAGTCAGGGTATGCTTCTCCTTAGTTTAGTATTTTCATTTTAGTTTAAGTATTGTCCTGGAATAAATATGATTAAACTAATTGGTTCCTGGTGCAGGAAATAAAACATTTGGAGTACCGTATAGTTTATTCTAGTAGTTAAAGTAGTGGATTCTAGAGTTCAAATTGTAACTCTGATTTTGGCAAATTTACTTAATTTTCTGTGATCTTGGGTTATTAAAGTTACCTTTTTGCCTTAATTTTCTCATCTGTAAAATTAAGATAATAGTCATGAGAATTATGTCATAAGAGAAAAATTCTCAGAAAAACATCTGATATA
This sequence comes from Cacajao melanocephalus, assembly GCA_963573385.1. NCBI lineage: Eukaryota > Metazoa > Chordata > Mammalia > Primates > Pitheciidae > Cacajao > Cacajao melanocephalus. The sequence goes on along the minus strand of CAUYLG010052396.1, from coordinate 17,902 downwards.
AAATAGTAGCTCAGTAATTACTTTTATTTTAAAAACATTTTACAGAGTAACTATAATTCTCAACATTGTGATTGTACCTGTACATATGATAAAAACGGCATAAGAGCAACTATTGAATATACAGTTAGGCTGTGGCTAAAAGTGTTGGTTATTGCTCTTTCAACCAAAGCAATATGTCTCTTCATGGAATAGCTGTTTTCAGAAATCTGTTTAGGTTGGTGAATTATGGAAAAATAAATGTTTTGTAAAGATGGGGCCCTCTCAAAGCTGCTGAGTATGTAACAGCTGAAATCTGTACTTGCTGGAAATGGTCTATAGTTCCATTTATCTTCTGATGTTCCTCAGTCCTGTAATGCACCTGTGAGAATTTTTTTTTTTAATTATTGAAATGGGTCCTCAGAGATGCAAAGTGTCAGAATGAGGTGTTGACAAAATGTTTTCTTTAGGTATACTTACTCATTTTTATTTTAAATTTGTTAACTAAAATACTTTGGCTCTCTGAGTAAATAAGGTGAGTTCAATTTCAGTTATACTTATAATGTGATGGTAACATAATTCCCTTGGCTCAGGCCTTCTCCAAAACTTACATTAAACTAGTACTATTTTGTGAAAAACTCATTGTTCAAAGCCTGTGTGAAATTCCTCAGACCTCAAATGTGTCTATCAAGTCTTCAGATATAAGTAGAGGTCAGAATCAATGGCATTATCAAAACAGGAAGCCAGAGAAAAAGTATTTCAAAGGGCTGATACATTTTCTGAGAACTAGGTAAACCAAATGTTTCATGAGGGGGAAAATGGCCTTAGGAGTTGATATTTAAGATTTTCAAATGGCAACAATATTTGTAGAGGAAATTCCTTACCAATGATGTTAAAATATTAGCTGTTCAATTTTCTGGTCATTTTAATAAAGCACATTTCCGAAATATGAGAGTTGATAAACGTTCTGGTTTAAACAGAAAATAGTTTGTGTAGTTTAGGACTTAGAAAGAAAGAAAGGTTCCCTACCTATACCTAAATTATCATACTGGCAATTTATTTTGGTATCTTAAGCATTGCTCTAGCATTTACTCTAATTCTTCAAAGACATCTAATTGATATTAGCCAAGTTCCAATTGACCACAAGTTATTTCTCTAGGTGACTGACTACTCCATTTGCTGTCAGACACATTTCTTAGCTTTGAAGGAACAGCTATATTTTAAATTAAACATCTGATAAGTCAATTTAATCCATAATATATAAAGAACTCTTAAAACTTAATAATAAAAATGTTAAAAATCCAATTAAAATGGGAAATTGACATTTCTCCATGAAGATACACAGACACCTTAGTAAGTAAATAAAAGATGTTCAGAATCATTAGTTGTTAGAGAAATGATACCATTCATACCCTCTATGATGACTGAGTTTGAAGATTTTCAAATGTCATCATTGCTTCCTGGATAAGATTCAAATTCATCCAACTGGAATTTAATATTCCAGATAATCCACTCTCAACCTAATTTCCAATCATGGGTTTTATTATCAACTTCCTTTACTTACTGAATTGCTTGCTGTTTCTTCCACCAGTCCTACCCATGTTGATGTGCAGATGCTCCATTTTTAGCAAACCTCCAGGTGAGAGCACTGCAGATGGTCTCTTAAGAACTGTCACCTAGCTAATGTCTTGCATACAATTGCTATGAAAACTCACTTGTAAAAATGGTATGTCTATCCAACCAGATGTTGCCAGACTGCAAGTTATGTGTGCTTTGCAAGTATAGATTCTTTCATGCTTGATTTACATAGAACAAGAGGACTGTTGTAGAACTTAATAAAAAATCTACATGGGAGCAGTAAAGAAAACTTGAAATTATTGGCTAAAACAAATGATCACTTGCATTTTGTGAACTTAATTGATCTTTTGAGGCTAAAAATACAATTTAAAGTGATTTCCTGGATCTGTAAGAAACTTAATTCAAGAAGCAAAAATCAACCCCATTAAAAGGTAGGCAAAGGCATTAAAAGATACTTGTCAAAAGAAGACAATTTAGTGGCCAACAAACGTATTTTAAAAATGCTCAACATCACTAATCGTCAGAGAAATGCAAATCAAAACTGCAATGAGATAACATCTCAAAGCAGTCAGAATGGCTAATATTTAAAAGTCAAAAAATAACAAAGGCTGGCAAGGCTGTAGAGGAAAGGAAACATGTATACACAGTTGGTGGGAATGTAAATTAGTTCAGCCACGGTAGAAAGCATTCTGGAGATTTCTTAAGAAAATAAAAAGAACTATCACGTGGTCACTGAATGAGATTAGTAATCCCATTACTGGGTATGTACCCAAAGGAAAATAAATCATTTTACCAAAAAGCCACATGCACTCATGACATTGCAGCACTATTCACAATAGCAAAGACAGGGAATCAACTTAGGTGTCCATCAGCAGTGAATTGGATAAAGAAAATGTGGTACATGAATACTACAGAATACTATTCAGCAAAGAGAATGAAATTATGTCCTTTCCAGCAACTTTGATGCATCTGGAGGCTATTATCATCAGCAAATTATTACAGAAACAGAAAACCAGACAGAAAACTAAATACCATATGTCCTTACTTATAAATAAGAGCTAAGAATTAGGTACTCATAAACATAAAGATGGGAACAATAAACACTGGAGACAACTAGAGGGAGGAAAGAAAGAGGGGGCTGAGGGCTGAAAAACTACCTATTGGATACTATACTTACTAACCAGATGATGGGATCAATCATTCATCACCAAACCTCAGCATCACACAATACCTACATAACAAATCTGCACATGTACCCTAGAATCTAAAATAAATGTTGAAATAATAAAAAACAAAAAAATTTAAAAAATAAATAAAGGGACTTCCTGGGATTTATAACATTTCTCAAAACATATGCTTTGTTTGGCAGGAAATTTCCAGAAATTTTAATGGGACTAGAATGTCACCTATTATTGATTCCAACATCAAAATGTCATGGTGAATTGGTGGTTTATTTGCCACATTCCTTTGCTTCTTAAGAGATTTGAAAACATAAATCATGGGTGTTATTCTGGAGTGTTCTAATACTTAGTAGAACTTGGGGTAGACAAGTAATCCAGGCACTTAAAAAAAAGTTAAAAACATACAAAAATATAGATTCTCAGGTTAGCATGTAAGACAGTTTTGAGCAACCACTGAAAATGTGTTTCTTAGATACACAGGTATTTTTCTTCTTGAAGTTCCAGATACCTAGCTGTATCCTGCACTTATTATATTAGATTATTATTATGTGGGAATCTAGGAATCCCTATACATTAAACAAATTCTGTTGGTAACTCATGCATGCTAGAGTTCAGGTATTATTGCAAAATCAAGTGTCAATGTTGCCTGTAGCACTATGAATGGAAAACAAGGCAACCATCAGAACTGAATTGTCTAGAGGCAAAAGTAGTAGTTAAGACAGTGGAAATATTTATTTTGCCCATTTAAAAAATTAAGTTATAGAAATATTGCAAGAATTATAGAATTAACATGCATACAGAGTTCAGATAGATTTATCAGCTATTAAGAATTTATCTCTCTTCTTTGTTATTTGGATGAACCATATGAATATATTTTGCAGTTATCACTCACTTTACTCCTAAATATTCTTGCCAGTATCTCCTCAGAAGGAGCCTTCTCCTTCTTAGCTACAATACAATCACATTCAAGAAATTTAACATCAACACAACTCTGTTAATAATATAACTGCCCAACTTTGTACTGGTGCATGGCCTGGGGGGTTGGGAATCTCTGATTTAAACCATAACCTAAATGTCTTCCAAAGCCTAAACTCAGGAATAATTAAGGCAGCTTGAAAGCTAAAGGCAAGAGGTAGGTGGATTAGATCAGATCTCTTTCCCTGTCATAAGTGTCTCAGTGATACAGTTTTTCCAAGGCAAAATATATATACAAATTTCCCCGATTGTCTTGATAATGTCTTTTGTACTGTTTTATTTCAGTCATCAAATTTTTTATCAAGTTGCACATTGCATTTAGTTGCCATGTTTTGTTTAATCTCCTTTAATCTAAAACAGTTTTCATGTCCTTTTTCTTTCATTACACATATTTTTGAAGATTACAGAAAATTTGTTAAATGTCTATAAAGTTTTACTTACCTGATCATTCCTTTGTAATTAGTTTTAGGTTGAATAATTTTTGGTAAGAATTGTATAAGGCAATGTGCCATTCTCAGTGTATTGATTATGCATTGAGATGTCAGTTTGTGCCATTATTGGTGATAGTAAGTTTGATTTTTGGATTAAGGTGATGTCTTCCAGATTTTTCAGTTGTGAAGTTGTATCTTTCTTTGTCATTAGTAAGTAATATAAAGACTGATCCCAGTGATTTTTAATGTCTTTTGATAACACTTGGCTGTAACTATTACAGATTATCAAATGGAGATTTACTAATTGAATCATTTCTTCTATAATCAAGAATTGGCATTCTTTGTAAAGGCTTGATTCCTCTCTCAATATTCCTGTTCCTTGTTTTCATTGGCTTTGTTTGCATCACCATGTGGTCATAGACTCTTTTCTTTTTTATAGTCAATGTGTTATAATTCATTACTATCACTATTTCTATCCATTCTCAAATGTCTCAGATGTGGTCAAGGGGAGACCCTTGAAACTGGGTCCTGTGTGTCCTTTGATATGTTCTTATCATATTTAAATATTTCTATACATTTGGCCACAACAAATGTCTCATTTTATACACTCTCTGTATTTACCCTGGAATTAACACTTTATCCAAGTGTTACAGGTAGACAAGCATGAGCAGGACAGGAGAGGGCTCTCTCCCCACCCACTAGAAATGTTGGGTGATGGTTTGGCAGTTGTCACATTGCCTCTCTAAAAGTGATAAATTGGCAGCCAGTGCCAGAGAGAGGCCATTTCCTGATGGTCCCCATCTGTTAATATTAAAGTGTTAATTAGAGGCACACCCCAAGGAGAAGCAACTTTCCTGGCATAAACATTAAGACACAAAATGGCAAAGTATGATCTTCCAGGTACACTCCGCCTGAAAAAGAAAAGAAAGCCTCAGATGGGCATGCGTACAACTTCCTAAACACACTGCGCATGCTCAGTTCCCAAGGGTAAGAAGAGCGCTGTGAGTGCGAAAGGCCGACCCTAAGGGAAGAATCACGGGAAAGAGGTGAGTATATAAAGTCCCAGGATCAGCATTAAACGCCCCCATTCTTTTTCTCTCTCTTTGACCTTCAGGCGCCCACGTGGGTCTCTCTCAAGGGTTCTTCCCTTTCTTTCCTGTTCTAAATAACTTCCACTCCTGCTCTGGACTTGCCTCGGTCTCTTTCTCTGCTTTACGCCCCTCAGTCAAATTCTTTCTTCTGAGGAGGCAAGAACTGAAGTTGTTGCAGACCCACTTGGATACACCGCTGGTAACTCAGGGTAACTCAGATCTCTGCCACTGCTAACACAGGGAATGCTGGCTATTTAAGTGGTGAAGCAGATTTAAAAACCAAGATTAAGTGTGTCCTATAGTTCCTTGTCATTTCTTTGTCCATTCCTCTACAGAGCTAGAAAATATATATATTTTGAAAATCATGAGTTCATAATGACATTCTAGTTTTCATCTTATACCACAAAGTCCTACTCCTTTCCCCATTCCATATATTTCTCCTTTTCCACATAGAGAAAACACTGGTTTTCCAAAACTTTAATGTATTTTTATCATTTGCTTAATATTACAATGCACATTAGTTTCAGAATCATTGTCCTAATACCATTACACAAAAATAAACTGCTATAAAATTTAAGATTTATTTGCATTTTTTCCTTAAAATATATCCCACTGATGTTGTATAGTCAAAGTACTGACTTATTCAAAAGTTGTCTGACTCACCTTTCATTTCTTTCTTCTGTATGTTTGTGCTGTCGACTTACAATATATTTATTTGTTTCTGTCCATATTTAATTATAAGTTGTTTCCCATCTATTGGTTATTTTGAAGGGGAAGATGTCAAATATTAATGTGGTTCAAAAATCAAACTATACAATATTAAGAAAATTCGTATTGTTTCTCTATCATTTTCACTGTGATCCTACCTACTCCCTGTCAGTGGTTGACTCATTTTTGTTTATCTTCTCATATGTTTCATTTTGCAAAATAAGTATGCATATACACAGAGACACAAACATCTGTATGTGTGCAAGTATACATACATATAAAAAGTTCACATATGTGTATGTTTATAGTTTTTACACAAACATACCATTCTTATCTCCTTTCTTACATAAAATGTAGCATGCCATATGTAGTGTTTTGCAATTTGCTTTTTCCACTTAACATTACATCTTGGAAATCACTTCAAATTAGTCAGAGATAATCTTAATTCTTTTTGTCAACTGTGTGATAATGATTCCCTAGTGTATAAATGTGTGGGTATGTTACACTTTATTTATTGTCTTCCATTATTGGCATTGATCTTGTTTTAAATGTTTTGCTATTATAAATAATGCCATCGTGAATAAGAATATGCATTTTTTTTTCTTACTCCTGCAGATGAGCCTTTAGGGTGAATTTCTAGAAGTGGGATATCAGGGTGAATTGTAAATTGGTTTGTAGTTTGGTTAAATATTGCTAAGTTTTTCTCCAGAAGGGTTGTAATCCTAACACACACAAAAAAGTGCCTGTTTTCCAACAGAACAGGGTTTGGACGAGGGGAGCTTAAAACCAATTCTTGCTAAATCAAGAAAAAAAACACCAAGGTTTGGGAGCAGGGAATCTGAGGCCAATTTGTGCTGACTTCCCAAAGCTGGATCAAAAGGAAAACACCTGGGTCTGGGGGTGGGGAACCTAAAGCCAATTAACTCAAACTTCCTAAAGCTAAACCAAAAAATAAAAATAAAAATAAAAATAAAAATAAAAAACCATCTCCCCAGGCCTAGTAACAGAGAATCAAATGCTACCCTCCCTAAAGACCTCCCCATTCCATCATGTCTCAGATGGAAAGAGAAAGTGCCTTAGATTAGCCACGTGCTAAGCAAGTACCATCCCTTCATCTGCATGGGACACCTGTTCACCTCAGCCTTAAATTAGCCACAGACCAAATCATTTATCCAGATAAGGGATAACCAATGGGAACCTCAAAAGGAGTACTTAAAACCCAGAAAACTTTGTAACCTGGCACTTGAGCCTCTTGCTGGATCCCACTCGCACCTGGTGGAGTGATTTCTCGCTTTAGTAAATCCCTGCTTTCACTGCTTCATTTCTGTGTTTGTTCCTTTTTTACTTTGTGCATTTTGTCCAGTTGTTATTCAAAACACCAGGAACCTGGACAACACTCACTCAAGGCCCTCCCTCCAGTAACAGCCTTACTTGCAGGGTAGGTTTGCTGAGCATTATAATATCTGCTAATGTTATGGGTGAGAAATGACATGTCAGTGTAGTTTTTATTTTCATTACTATTGTGGGGGAAGATGAATATCTTTTTATAGGTTTAAGAGCCATTTGTATATCTATTTTGTGAATTGTCATTTATATTGTTGCTTAATTTAAATTGTATTTCTGATTTTTAAATTTTTTTCCTTAAGTGGTATGAGCTTTTTTTGTGTGCTACAGATATCCTTTATCATTGATATGTTTTGAAACATTTCCTCAGTTTTCATTTATTTTTTGATGTTCTCTCCAGTGTTTTTCACTTTGCATAAGTACTTAAATGTCATTGAATTTATTATGTATTTCTTTCATTGATTTTTTTGAGTCGTAGTTTGTTCTCATCTTCAGATTATAAAATAATTTGGTTTTTTTCTAGCAATGACATAGCTTATTCTATTTTTTTTTAGAGTTCTAATTTATTTGGAATTTACTTTTGTATATTGTACAAGATATTGGTTCAGTTGTCTCTTTCAAAATTTCTGTCAGGTTGCCTACCACAAGTTATTAAAAAGTGTATTTTACTTCAATGATTTGAGATGCTTTTATCTTCTAGATTTCCAGATATACTTCAGTGTTTTTGAACTATCTCTTGTGTTCTGATTCATTTATTCATGTGCAGGTGGCAAAAGAGAAGTAGTTTTCATCAATTACTCAGTGACTATTAAAATTGCAAGTACTTTCATTTGTGTCAGTCACTCAACTGTGAAGAGAGAGGCCATTGGAAACTCTAGGAAATGACCTCTATAGAAACAGTTTTTAATTCAAATCAGTTAGCCTCAGTCTTTCTCAGTATCATCTCTCTGTGCTGCCTGTATATTTTGTAGACAGGGGAGGCTTGTTGAAAGAAACAATTGTTTAATTCACTTAGAATTTGAGTAGCATGCAAGAAGGAGCATTTATACACTTAGTATCTGCCAGTCTGGTCTCTAAAGTTCTTTTTTTTTTTTTTTCTACAGCGAGAAGGCTATTTGTGTCTCTAATTATTATTTGCTTTGATATTTTCTTTGATATATCTAACTTGAATATGAAATGATATTTAGAAATGCTACATTAAATGATGTCAAATGGTGTTTGAAGAGGGAAATAAATAGGATTTCACTCAAAGGATCTTTTACATACATTTTTATTTATCAACATATGGTGCTAGGTCATATGACTTATGCCCTTACTATATCCTTAGACACAAACACTAGGTCATGTGACTTATGCCCTTTCTATGTCCTTAGACACATTCTGTTGGAATAGCTTGTTGCTTTTTTTTTTTTTTTTTTTTTAAGACAGATTCCCCCTCTGTCACCCAGGCTAAAGTGCAGTCGTATGATCTCAGCTCACTGGAACCTCTGCCTCCTAGATTCAAAGGATTCCCCTATCTCAGCCTCCCGAGTAGCTGTGCCACCACGCCCAGCTAATATTTTTGTATTTTTAGTAGAGATGGAGTTTCACCATGTTGGCCAGGCTAGTCTCAAACTCCTGAACTCAGTTGATCCACTTGCCTCCACCTCCCAAAGTGCTGGGATTACAGGCATGAGCTACCACGCCTGGCCACTTGTTACTTTTCTTAAGTTCACATTAATTTATGTTTGTTCTTGCTAATTTTAAGAAAGCTGAAAGTCTGATCAATTCAATTACTCTTTTTGTCTCCAAATTTCTGTTATTCTATTTTATATAGCAATACTATGATTTTAGAAAACAGGTATAATGAGAAATATTTACATTTGTTGAGTTCTGTACAATATTCTGCATTGAGGATGTTGACCTGGCTTAACCCCTGTATGGTAAATGCACCTGATAGCAATAATGAAAGTGTACTCTAAGAATGACCCTGTATGGCAGAGTCTCCTGAATGTGTGCTCCAAGCTAAGAATCCGGGAGTGGCCAGCCTGGAGATTTGTTCCTTTTCTGTGAGGAGCATCTGAGCCCCTGGCATGTCCCATGGAGCACGGGCCATATAGAAGATCAAGGGATTAAGTTTTGGTTTGACTCAAAGTTGCTAGGTGTAGGTTGTTAGGGAAAGGGTGCTAATTGAGAATGCTACATTAACTGCATGTCTTCTGCAAGTGGTTGTGGTTAACCTGCCCAGTCCATCACCACTCGACTCCCTCCACTGTATGTAAGCCCCCAGTAAAGCCCCATGTCTCATTTGCTGTCTCTGAGTCTCTTCTTCAGCCTCTTGAATTAGGTGCCATCTCTATTAGAGTCAATAGGGATTTGGCATAACAACCACTCTGCACACTAGGATGTTGACTATTATAGTTGGTCTTGATATTGCTTTTTTTTTTATTTTGTAGAGATGTGATCTCACTGTGTTGCCCAGGCTGATCTCAAATTCCTGGCCTCCAGCTATGCTCCTGTCTTGACCTCCCAAAGTGTTGGGTTTACAGGTATGTGTCACTGTGCCAGCTTGATATTATTTATAACAAAGGCTGGAAGATTTCTTCCCATTCAGAATTTTCCAAAGACAATAGGCTATTAATAATTGAATGCATACTGTGAGATGAGAATTATATACGTTCTTCTGGACTGTCAACTTAGAACAAGATTCAGAAAACTATGCCTATAAACCAAATCCATTCATCTGCCTATTTTTGTAAATAGTTTTATTGAAACACAATAAAACTATTTGCAGTTTATTTACCTACTATCTATAGCTGCTTTTGCGCTGCAAGGACTAAGTTGAGTTTGTATGACATAGACCATATGGCCCTCAAAGCCTGAAGTTTTTATTGTCGGGCCCTTTACAGAAAATGTTTGCTGATCCTGACCTAGAAGATACTATATATTGCAAATTATAAGTACTATAGAGTGATATTTACCCAATTATCTATGTCATGTGATAAAATTATCTTTAAAATCTAATGGCTTAAAATGCTAATTTAGTTTTTCTTACTTTGTGGCTTGGTTGAGCATTTTCCACTGCTTTCTCCTGAATCACCTGGTTTCACCTGTGTTCAGAATATAATGGAGTTATATTCTGTTGGTTAATACCATCTGCTAGAAAGTCCAAGGTGGCCTCATATGTGCTGACAGTTGGTGTTGACTTTCATGTAGAAGGGCTTAGTTATCCTCTGAGTAGCTGATCATCAGTATGAAAGTCTGGATTCTTTACACACATGGCTTAATGTTTCAAGGGAATAAAGGCAGGAAGCTGCATAAAACATTGTGATGAATATCTGTGAATGCCATCAGGGAGGAGCCAAGCTGTACTTGTACTACTTGTAGCACTTGGCACAGCACTTTGTACATGGATTGTAGAAGGGAGAGATGGATTGATCAAAATTATAGATCACAAAGCAGAGTTTGAAGAGGATTAGATTAATCATGACAATTTAAATCTCTAGACATTCCGTTCCCTGATGTGTCTGAGGTGCCTAGACAAGGCCTCTGACAAAACTGCTCAGTTTTGCCTGTTATGTCTCCTTTGTTAAGTGTTGATTAGAGAAGCATTGTAGATGACAGTCATTGTTTTGGCTAAATGTAGTGAATGATGAAAATAAAAATCTGTGTGCATGGTCAACATTAACATGCATATTAACAAGGCACTCTGGGATGTAAATTTATAAAAGAATTTCTAACACCTGGGTTGTAACTTATTCTATGGAATTCAGCCATCTGGTAAACTAACTGTAATAAGCCAGGCCCTCGACCTTCACAAGGATGAAGTGTTTCCTTTCAAGCCAGTGACTTATGAGTGCCTCTAACATTTACTTGAAAGGTCGATCAGTTTAAATTGTGCACTAAAGTAACAATCATAGTTGCTTCACTTCAGCCAATTTCTTTGGGTCAGGTATCCTAAATATTTTAAAAGTCAAGTATATTGCAGCATTCTCTCTAACTGGGGCAACCTCAGAGATAAAAATAATAAATATAGAAAGGTGAGAAAACAGGTCTGGAGAAGAAAATTATATGCATAGATGAGATAACCTTTTATTTTAGAAAACAACTAAATTAAGACAAATGACATCATCTGTCTAAAGCTTTCAAATTATCATTTTTATTTTTAGAGTATTTGGCATAGGAGAATTTTTAAAGTATCTGCCTACATAACATTCATTTTTTTAAATGAAGCTTGAAGTTAATTTTACTGGAGGTTGGCAATACTCAGCATCCTCTTTTTCATAATGCGTTTTAATGCTATGCTAGTTTAAATGACTCTCTGTGCTTTCCAAATAACAACTTGACACGTGGTTGCTTTTAGCATAGGTTGATTTTAGCATTCTTTGCAAGGGAACTGTAACAGCCACGCAAAATCAAGATTTGACAAAAACCCTCTATCTAAATTTCAGACTTCCCATGTTAAATTTAAAATCTTGCATTAAAAAGTTTATGAAGATAAGAAAGTATTATTTAAACATTTTTCAGTTAATGTATTATATTTTCCTTAATAAGAACCTATTAAGTACCTAGCATTCATTTTACAGGACCCTTTAATTGCTTTATTTATTTTGTCCTCACAACAATTTGAGGTAGGTCTTAATATTCTATTTGCACAAATGAAGAAGTAAATAACCTGCCCAAGTTAAGTGATAGCATCTGACATAGTTTGACTCTGTGTCCCCACTCAAATCTCATCTGAAATTGCAATCCCCATGTGTCAGGGGAGGGGCTTGCTGTGAGGCTACTGAATCATGGGGGTGGACTTCCCCCTTGCTGCTCTCCTGATAGTGAGTTTTCACGAGATCTGACTGTTTGAAATTGTGTGGCAATTCCCCCTTTGCTCTTTCTATTCTAAAACAGTAAGGCATGCTTGCTTTCCCTTCACCTTCTACCATGATTGTAAGTTTCATGTGGCCTCCTAGCCATGCTTCCTATTAAGCCCGTGGAGCTGAGTCAGTTAAACCTCTTTTCTTCATAAATTACCCATTTCCAATAGTTCATTTTAGCAGTGTGAGAGCAGACTAATACAGAGTCAAAATTCAAAATCGGATCTCCCCTATTCTAAGGCCCACACTGTGTTTGATCTACTACCTAGTTTCACTGTAATCATGAGTATAGCCATGTTGTGTGTTATCCTAAATGAGGATATGATCTGAGAGTCAGTTAGAGGATTGCATATCTTTTTAAATATCATAGAATGATGATGTGGTTAACCCGAGACTTCTGAGGCATTTGTGACACTATAGAATAAGCAGCCTTTAAGTTTGGGAGGTAGAGCCTTTTGCTTTTACCATTTCATTATGCGTCCTATTGCCTAAAATTATTCCATGGTCAGTTTTATTTATATTATTTTAAGAATCTGGTGCCACTAATAAATGGGCATTAGGTATAGATTATCTAATTATAAATCCCACAGCTATCATTTAACAGCACATTAGTTATTTAGATAGGCCAGTCCAACTCTCTGAGGCTTAGGTTATTTGTAAAATAAAGATAATAATTGCACCAAACACTCATTGAGTTTTGGTTAAGGGAGCACTATATATGGAATTTGTTGTCACTAAGTCTAATAATGGTTTTGTTGCTTTATTTCAAACCTCATTGTCATTTACCATAGGATGTCTATTCATTCTTAAGTAGTACCAGTTTTTGGTTTCCCCTGAGTCTTAGGAGCAAGGATGAAAACTGGAGAAGTGCATAAGCAAAAATGTTGAATCCCTGAGTGGTATAAACAACTGGATAAGAAAAACTTTTACTGTGGTACCAAGATAATTATATTTATCAATTAAAATAGCCATTGTTAACTTATCTAGTACAAAGAATATCTATACTTTCTTGCCAAAGCCAAACACACAAAAGCAGGGTCCTCTACAGCTCTTAAAGTTAGGATGTCTGATTTGAAGTGACATTTGAAATAGATCCTGAAGAACATGAAGGTGGAAGGAAATGACTACATGCAGACCTGAAGATGTTCGCTGAATCCTGATTGTGAGACCCCCAAATGCCAGGTTGAAGGCTTTGTATTTTTCCTGGGGAAATTGAAAAGCCATTTTTATAAGAGGTATTTGACAGCAGTGTGGATTCTGTCTTGAAGACAGGGGCTTATTGAATGACAGAGAGCAGTTAGGGGGATTTTGGAGATGCTACTGGTGTGCAGTGATAAGGGTATGAACTCTTAGACTAATGTAAGAGCCTACTGATAAATTTTTTCAGCAAAAATTTACAGAATAATTGGTATGTGCCCAGTATTATTTGGGAAAAAGCAGCAGACAAAAAAGAAGGAAGAGAAAGGTGTGACAGGTAATTGGAGATAGGAGCTGTTACAATGGAGAGGTTTCAGGTCTGAATAACTGGGAACAAAATGGAAATTTCTTAAAGATAATTAAACAAATTCTAGGAGAAATGTAGTGTTATGTTTATGTGGCAAACATGGTTTTGGATGAGAATTGTACATTGTGTATTTGGAGCTCTGGGTATAGAAAGACATTTTGTCTAAAATTATAATTTTTAAGGTTGTTTAAATTGAGTGAAAATTGAAATAGTAAAAATATAAGTAGCTACATAAAAATAAAACTGGAAGATCATGCATCAGTCTATGGGGAATGCATTCATTTAGAGGGAGGGAAGAATTGAGGGAGTCTACATTAATTTGAGAAATAACAGACACAAGGCAGGAAGAGTTGGCGAGACAAAGCAGAAGAAAAGCTACTCTAATGTTGCCGAGTGCTACTGACTAGCTACATTAACTTGTGTCTCTGAACCTGTTTATGCATCTGTATAATGAGCAAAGTAATACACACACACAAAATGTTACGAGGAATGAAAGAGGCAGTGTGGTTGTTGGGTAAGAGTACTGGCTCTGGAGCCTGACGGCCTGCAGGTTGTAATCCTGTCCCTTCCCCTCAGTGACTGTGAACACCGAACAGGGTGCCAATCTTGTCACTTCATTTCCTTCTTACGTGATGAGGGAGAATGATAAAAATCATAGCCACCCAGTATAATTGTCCTGAGGCGTATATGAAATAATACATGTTAAAGAGCTAAAACTTTCCTATAACATAGTAAAATGTAAAGAAATACGGTTAGCTACTGTTAGATATATAGGGATTGCTATGTACAGTGCTTAACACATTACTGGGCATATACTGCACCTCCGTATGTGGTTGTTACTTATTTTCACTTAGAACAAAGAAAAACCCAATGATTTATGAATGAAAAAACATTAGTTTTTAACAGAGAAATGTTTTAAGTTTTATAATAAAAGCAGAAAATATTTACTTAAGAAAACTTAAGATACAATTAAGATGTTGATAGCGTAAGAAAAAGAAAATTTACAAAAGTAAAGGGGCTTGGTTGCCTGGACATGGAAATACTGGGCATTAAAAGGAAGACAACTGAGAACTGAGTAGATTTTCTTAATGATATATTTTTCATTTATTTTATACATATATTTAAAAATTGATTTAGGAAGTGTGTTAATAACTGAAGATTTTAAAAAATTAATACTGTTAAATTGCTTTGCTGTGTTATTAGTGGCCAATATTATTTAATGCTAGGAATAACAATGGTAATAATAGTAGTAATAATTATTTTGTAGTTCTGACTATTCAGATGCTTCACATGCATTTTTTTTCCAATGGTTCCACTTATCAATCATTTATTATAATTTTTTATATTATTATAAATAATATAAAATAAATATATATTTTTTACATTATTATAATTTAAAAATGTATATATTCTTAACTGTCATATAGATATAAAGTGTACACATGTCAAATATTTCATTTCATTAATGAGAGAACTACTGGTTACAATAGATTTAAAAGAGAATTCACGTACCATGCATATTTAATCAAATAAGGAATGTTGAAATGTATTTTAAAATAGATGCAAAACCAAAAAAGTCTCTCTTATATCTACAGGTTATTAATCAATTACATTCTAGCACACTCAGTTGAATTTCTGTTATAAACCAAAAATAAAATTTGAAGCCCTCCACCCAACTGAATAGACCCCCTCTCAGCCAAGAGAATTCTAAATTAAACTGAAACGTTAGTTCAGGCCGTAATAGGAATGGACTGTAGGCCTTCGTGGGAATGCGTGGTAGGACATACCGCATTATCCCTTCCTCCCTTTGGAATTCAGGCACAGCTGACCAACGTCAACATTAAAACATATTTTTAAGGCTGATAAATCAGATTTTGTAGCAATAAGATAGCAACATGACAGACAGAAGGCCCAATATATATTTTTTTGACATATTTTGAAATATCCCTGCAAATCTTGGGAAAATCTGCATTATGTAGAGAATCTCCTTCCATATCTAGGTCTTTTTCCTGATTCAGAAGTTAATTAACTAAAAGCCTGGCAGCATTTTAGGTCTGAAAATAAACATCCATGCTTCTGGACTGAACCAGTGTACGTCTTATATGTATTGTTTGATGTCTTATATCTCTCTAAAATGTATAAAGCCATGTTGAAGCCCGACCACTATGAGCACATGTTCTTGGGATATCCTGGGACTGTGTCACAGGTTGTGGTCCCTCATATTTGTCTCAGAATAAACCTCTTCACATATTTTGCAGAGTTTGACTCTTTGTTGACACTGTCATCAAGAATTCTTAATACACTTTCTATAAGTTTTCTAAGTTATAGTGTTGTAAAGTAGCACAAAGACACTGAAAGATGAGGTCCCCCATTGAATCAGATATGCTAGACAGGACTTATTTCCGTTGAAGATACCATAAAATGTTTTGGTTCATCTAAAATTATTTTACAATTTGTTCACGTTTTACAGACTAAGAAACTAAACACAGAGAGGTGCTAGCTTAACCTGAATCCCACAGTGATAGAGTTTGAATGGGAATTAAGATCTGTCTGATTCTATGAACACTTCTTGTATATAGGAAAGGAGTTCTTACCTACACATCATTTTTTTGCCCTAAGAGATACTTGGCAATTTCTGGATGTGTTGGTAGTCACAACTTAAGTGTTCTTTGGCATCTAAGAAGTAGAATCAAAAGATGCTGCTAAACATCAGAAGGTACTCAGTACAGTCCCCTGTAACAAAGAATCACTGAGCTCAAAATGTCAATAGTGCTCATGTGGAAAAAAGGTTTTTTTAGGGCATAGACTTTTACTCAGCTCACAATGAAAACTACAATTCTTTTGCATTTCTGGTTATCACAAATAACACTTCTATTAAGTGAAATAAGACATTTGAAATAACAGATGCCAGCTAACATTAAAGCTGTTAAAGCACTTGTGGGCTTGCTTTCCTCCATGGTTTTACATCATGTAAATACACACATTTTCCTTAGTGATATTCTCTTTATTATGTGTGCAAGCCCTGTGGAGAGTATGCAGTGCTGGAGGAGCTCTTTGCAGCAGCATGGGAAGAAATCACAAAGGCACAGACACCAAAGGGAATGCCATGTTGTTTTCAGAAGTTTAGCTTTGAATAAGAAAAATACATGAAGCACAATAGGTGAGCTTGCCTTGTGTGATTTAGTAACACATCATTTAACACATTCTCTATACCAGAAGAGGTTGGTAAAATTGCATAGACAGCTATCATAAAGAAAATATTGTATGTAGACTTGATATTTAGCCCCTTCTGAATGCCTACAATGTGTTTTAATTTGTCAGTCTAGAACTATTACTTTAAGTGGAATACATTTTGTTAGTTTTACACCATTGTTTTCTATTTGTTCTGAAAAATAAAGTTGTGATGTAACTTTATATTACTATTCTATAAATGCTGTAAAATTGCCCAGGTACCTAAAGAGCAGCTTTGCTTCTTTTTTCTATCTTGTTCTCCATGAAAGTATATTTCTAGTTTACGTCCCATGAAGATCCAACTCAGTCAATATCCAGAAATTTTTATTGTCCCTGTTAGAAAAGTGACCATCACACAAGGATATTTACCACGTTTCAAGGTTATATCCTAGCATCACATCTTGCTTTCCTTGCTTTGTTTCTCTCATCCCTATAAATGTCCTCCTTCAGAGATATTTGTGTCTCCCATCATGGCTTTCCCATCAGTACCTGCTGTTTCCTAATAGTTACCTATGTGACTATGTGAACCCTGGCTACCCTAATTTTCAGGTTTCTTCAGCTTCTTAATTTCTCCTACAGCCTTAACTGCTCAGATGCCCATGCAACAAGTTGCTCCATCTACAATGACCCTAACTTTGTCTTTGGCAGAGACAGGAGAGCAAGGTTTGGCATTTTGAAGGAATAGTCCAGACTAGAGACAAGGGTGGCTTAGATGTGCATTGTATAATGTAGGTAGCAAGAAATGGTCAAAATCTGGATATATTTTGGTGAATCTGAATTTTAAATTAGACAGAGATATTCCATGACTTTCACAACTGCATCATAAAAGGTGATACTGCTTGTTCATGACACAGACCCTCTCTTGGGACACTTAATTTATCTTCCAAGTAATGAAGAAGTCCAGAAAACACTTAGAACAACCTATCTGTGTTGCACGTAAGGCCACAGCCAGCAGTCAGACTCAACTACCAGATGTGAGTGAGCAAATATTCTGATAATTTCAGTTCCAATCTTAGAGACAACCCAGCTGTGGCTG
>CAUYLG010052395.1:0-35681 GCA_963573385.1 Cacajao melanocephalus | reverse complement strand
CATACTGTTGTCCAGGCTGGAGTGCAGTGGCACGATCTCAGCTCCGCCTCCCAGGTTCAAGCAATTCTCCTGCCTCAGCCTCCCAAGTAGCTGGGATTACAGGCGCCCACCACCTCCGCCCGCTAACGTTTTGTATTTTAGTGGAGACGAGGTTTCACTGTTCTTCAGGTTGGTCTTGAACTCCTGACCTTGTGATCTACCTGCCTTGGCCTCCCACGGTGCTGGGATTACAGGCGTGAGCCACCACACTTGGTCCCCTGTGGCTTCTTTAACGTGGGATGAGAGCCTAGAAGGGTGCCCACACACTCCTCATGGAGATGGAGAAGTCTGAACCCCTACAGGACTCCCCCTGTCGTGCCCAGCTCTGGAAGCCCCTGGAAACCCTGCCACGCTCTGAGCAGGACAGCGTAGGCCCCTTTGGGCGGCAGGCCTGGCCAGGATGGTGGCATCACTGCATTCTCACTCCTGTGTGAGACCACGCAAGGGTCTGACTTCTGCATGTGCTGCTGACTGGCCGCCTTGTCCGGCAGGTTTGGGGGCTTATGGCAGCATCCTCCTTTAGACACTTGCCCATTCTGGGGCCTCCTCTCTGTCTTTTCTTCTCTAAGTGCTGGGGGGCCTAGGGGGAGGCCTTGAGGGGGTGCCCGTGTTGCTGGGACTCACATTCCCAGCAGTGGAAGGAGCTGCCTCTTGAAGAGCTGGGGGCCGAGCAGAGGGCAGGGGACTCGGGCACCGTGAGCACAGGTGCTCTCGGGACGCAGGTGCTCTCGGGGCAGGTGCTCTCAGGGCAGGTGCTCTCGGGGCAGGTGCTCTCGGGACGCAGGTGCTCTCGGGACGCAGGTGCTCTCGGGACGCAGGTGCTCTCAGGATGCAGGTCATCTCAGCCGCCCCGTCCCAGGGCCACACCACAGTAGTGCAGGTTCCTGAGGTACAGCAGCCCAGCTTCATGCTCAGGCTTCTGGAAGGCGATGCCTGTGCGATTGCTTTCTGCCGCATTTTAAAAAGCTGGGCTCTCTCAGGAGCATTGGTGGGGGCCTGGTTATTACTAGAATATTTAGATCGGTGGCATTGTTGGGTGACCAGGCTGGGGACTGGGCCCAGCTTCCCGTTCTCCATTTTGGTGCCGTGTCTACCTCCATCGCAGCTCTTCCTCTCTGGACATTTTTAAATCAAAGCAGCCCCTCCCCCTGCTGTCCCGCTGCGGGCCCCTGAAGGCTTCTCCCCACCCCTTTCTTCTGGCGCTTACGGTTGGTATGGACCCAGGAGGCCAGATGTGGCCCCTCGTAACTCACAGCAGCCCCTGGGGCTTCTGGCTCCCCTGCCTGCCGGCCTCCCATGCCTGCCTCAGGCCCCCCTACCTGCCTGGCACTGACTGGACTGTGTGCCAGGTGCCTTGCCCACGGGCTCTGTCTCCCCCAGGCAGGCCCTTTCTTGCTCCATGGTACCCCAGCCCCTGACCTCACACTGCTGCGGGCATGTTGGGACACAGCAGCACCACGGTGGGTGGGGAGCAGAACTCTCCAGGTGGGGTGGGCGGGCATGCGGTCGCCGAGGCTTCCGTACACACTGGCAAGTACCCTGGACTTGGCGGCGAGGGGTGGCCAGTGCTCTGGGTGCCTTTGCCGGATGGTGGGTCTGCCAGGTGGAGCATTCACACTGGTCGCCGTCATGAGAGCCCCTGCTGCCTGGACGTACGTTGGGTCTGCAGGGCTGAAGCAGCAGAAGAGGGGCGAGGCCTCGGGAACGCACAGCACCTGGCGATGAGCTCAGGCCTGACTAATGAGCCGGGGTGACTCACAGGCCCGCCCGTGCCTGGATGAGTCTGATGGTTCAGGCGCTTCTCTGCTTGCGCTGTCCTGGGAGACGCTGTCCCTGGGCCTGCAGAGCCTGGAGGACACGAGGTCTCCTGGGTCACAGCCGAGGCGGCCGACTCCTGCCCGCTGCTCACACCGGCTGAGGCCCAGCGGCACCACCTCCTCCATGAAGCCTTCCTGACTACCCCTGCCCCTGTCCCTCTGTGTGCAGCTTGAGTGTGCATCTTGAGTGCTGTGCAGTGTGGGGCATGGTGCTCCCGTGGGCAGGCGGTGTCCAGGCCTGGGGGCTCTCTGACTTTGAGTGTGCGGCAAGGGTGGCCTCGGGCCTGAAACACGCAGCGCTGTGCGAACTGGGAGACTGGCTGAGCCTGCTCCGAGGAAGGTGGGGCCGGGGCACCCTCAGCTGACCTGGCATGCAGGGGTGACCAGCCAGGTGCGGCCAGGTGGGGTGTGTGGGGTCGAGAGACTTCAGAAGCAGCCAGGACCGAGGATACTAGTCTCCATCCTTGGCATGTTCCATCTTGTATAGAACTGGAAACAGATTCTTTAACTTTTTAAAGTTGAGGTGAAATTCAAAACATGTAACCATTCAGTGATATTCAGTGACATTCAGTACGATCAGAAGGCTGTTCGGCCATCACCACTATCCAATTCTAGAACATTCGCACACCCGGGACAGGAGGCCCTGTGCCGTCACGCCGTCACTACCCAGCCATCACCACTACCCAGTTCTAGAACATGCTTCATCCCTTTTCATGGTTGTGTAATAGTCCACCATAGATTCTCTATGTTTTAAAGCATGTTTTATGTACTCTAAATGTCTCTGTGCTGGAGACTATAGCTTTCTTTAAACGCATCCCTGGAGGGATCAGAGAGTCTCTTTCCCTGTCTTCTTTCCTTTGGAAAACGTTTCAGCCGGTCCGCCCCAAGGTGAAAGAGCAGAGTCCTAGGCATGGGGACTGCAGGTGCACGGTTGCCATGGTGAACTATGGGTGATGGTCACAGTCACCTGTGGCTGCTGCAGGTCCCTGTGAGGAAGGGGCAGTGCCAGAGCAGGAGGAAAGGGGGTCGGCGGACACCGTTTAGCAGCGCCATACGTTCAGGCACCCGCCCATTCCATCCTCCAGTCACCCACTGTGCGCCCAGCACCCAGGCTTGGCTGCTGAGAACACAGCCCAGGAAGGCTCCGCTTCCTGTCTCATCTTCTCCCCTCTCCAGTCTCACGAGGTGGCTGGAGGCATCTTCTAGTTTCAAGTTCTGAGCTAATGAGCACGCTCATGAACAGGAGGAGGGACCCTGGGACAGTGGAACCCGGCGCCTGACTGCGGGTGACGGACAGGCTCTCACGCCTCTGTCAGCATCCTCTCCAGGGCCTGCAAGGGTCACCGTGTGTCCTTAGCTGCCAGTGCCCCTCCCCACCTCCCCTGGGCCCGTGTGCACAGGACGTGGGCTCCCGTGACCACACCAGCTCTGGCGCCTGCCCACCTTGATCCAGCAGGATGGCTCCCGCCTCTACACCGCTGCAGGCCAGGAGTGCTGTGTCCGTGGAGTGGGGGTCATGGTTTGGGGGCACCCTGTTTCCCTGGCACCTCTAGCTCTCTCCTGCGTGTGTGGGACTCCATGGTGGTCAGAGCTAACGCTTTACGCAGGCTGAAGCGCCCTCCCTGGCTGCTCTCCGTCGAATGCCCTGGGGGACACAGCCTTTCCTTGGGCTGTGATTGACATGGCAGGAGGGGCTCCCCGCCGCCCGGCCTCCGCTAGGGAGGGGGCTGGAGACCCGCATCCGGCTTCTCCTCCACCTGTGCCCAGGGGAGCTGAGGAGGGGCTGGGTGAGGCATCCACCCTGGGCAGGTTCAGGGTCATTCTTGGTGACCCTGGGTCCGGTTACAAAGGCTGATGGAGCGCGTGGGTGGCTGCCTAAGTCTCTGGAAGCCCAGGAATGTGGTGAGGGCGCGTCTGGGCCTGGGATCTCGTGGCGGGTCTGGGAGAGCTCGCCTCTGTTTCTAGGAAGGAGAAGACGCTGAGGGTGGCTTGATGGCCCCGCGGCTTTGCCAGCAGCTCCCCCCAGCCCCCTGCCTGCACTCACCACCAAAGCCAGCTCCTTTGTGGGGCTGGCCTGGGAAGCCGGGATCACGCCATGAGGCAGGGTCGGCTCGGGAGCAAGGCGGAGCAGACGGAGCAGAACCCGGACTGCCTCGCCCACCCTTCCGCCGGGCCATTGAAAACCAAGGCCGCAGAAAGACCTAGGAATAAGGCCCGGGGTGCCGACGCCCACTAGGCGGTGGGCCAGGCAGGGCCGTACGCAGGCAGGCTCGTACCTCTCGGCTTCTGCAGGTGGCTTGTTTGCAAGGCTGGGGGTGACGCGCGCACGGGAGAAGGCTGCATTCCATTCATAGCGGCTTGTCTGGGCTGTCAGGCAGGCCTGGGTGGGGCCCCCTCTGTTCCCTCCAAGGGTGGTCGACGGACGGACAGCATGTCCCACGGCTTCTGGGCTGAGGACAGAGGGGCAGTGTTTGCAGGGACCTGGGGAGGCACAAGTGACCTCCATCGAGTGCCCGTGTGTGCAGGGCCAGTGCTGGGTGTGCAGACAGCAGAGCCTGTGTGGACCCCGGCCCGGGGGAGGTGCCCTGGGGGTCACGGGTGGAGGCCAGGCCTAGACGGCCCACGGGGAGGGTGGACTCTTTCTTACGATTCCTGGAAGCCTCTGGAAGATGGTGATGTCTCCGAGGCCCCAGCAGACCCCACGGCCCCATGACAATCCCAGCTGACTCTCGGTGGCTCAGTGTCTGCCATTTGAGACCGTTTGGACACAGGCCCAGGGCAGGCCGTCAAGGACGGTCTAAGCTGCATTGACGGGGTGGCAGAGCCCCTGCCCTCAGCTTCTCGGGGTACAGCCGGGGCACCAGGGTGAGTGGCTGGGCCGGGGAGACTGGCTGGTGTGCAGCCTGGAGCTGGCTGTGGGAAGCGCTTGCCGGCCCCTGCCGGCGGCCGCTCTCATTCCTGCCCCGTCGCTAACAAGGCTGTCAGGAGCCGCCTTCCCGGCCCACATCCTGTGAGTCCACCCACGGAGACCCTCCGACGGCCAATCCTGCTGCGGCCTGCATCCCAGGGCGGTGCCCACCTCAGTCCCCACAGGCCTCCTTCCGCCCTTTAGAGCAGACACAGGGTGGAGATAAGGAAATTTCTGGAGCAGGGACCAGAACAAGCCCTAGGCCTCTCCCTGCCCCGGCAGGGCCTCCCTGGGTTTGGGGGACAGGCGCCCCCATGAGGGGTCCTGAAAGTCAAGCTGGGGCTGGGCTGGGGCTGGCAGAGGTGACCTTGGCGGGGGTGGCGTTCCACGGTCTCACTGAGAGTCCGAGGCGGGCAGCCTTTCAGGGACCCCTCTTCGTGTTGTGGGTGACGCGGTGCATTGATTACCTCCAGGTTTAAATCAGGCAAATACTTACCTATCAGCCTCCTCTGCCTCTGCACAGGGCCTGGAGTGGGATGGACAGGCCGAGAGGCTGGGGGCTGGGGGCTCTGCAGGCCCTGGTGAGAGCCACACTGCCACCTTTTGTCACCCACGTTTTGGGCGAGAACCCGCTTGAGTCCACACATCTGCTGCACCTCAGCACCTGTGGGTTCATTCAGAGCGTCTGCACCACACTGCTGTGTCAGAGGCTGACAGGACAGTGGGCAGTTTCTGTGTGATTGCTGGTGGGAATCTTGAGCCATTCCGCGGGCTGGGATCCGGAAGCTTCCTTGAAATGTCTCTCAGGATGCAGCTCTGTGGGTCGGGCGGCTCCGTAGGTCAGTCTGTGTCCCCATAGCAAGCCCTCCTGGAGCAAAAGCCTGCTCTGTGAGCCAGCCCTGTGCGGGCCTCTCTCTGCACAGCGTCCGGGATCTCACCCTTCACCCCCAGAAATCCAGGACTGCGGGAGACAGCGCCCTGCACTGACTGTTCAGCAGAGTGATGCCAAATGCCCCTCGAAATTCACCCCTGTAGGGAGAGGTGCCTCCTGTGGCCAGTTTGACTAGAATAAGTATGAGAAACCCCAAGTAGGTTCTAGAAAAAACAGCAGTTTGCACAGATGTTAATCCTCTTTGAAACTTGACTGAATAATTTAGCCAAAGAAAATAGCAGCGGTGGCCTCATTTTGAGAGGGTCACGGGCGCCTTTAATGCTAGATTCCTTCTGACCTTGCGAGTATTATGAAAGGGCAAGGAGAGGGGCGTGCTGGGCTCGTTCAGATGTGGACAGAAAGTTTGGATGGAGCGACGGAACATTTAGTTCAATCTTTTAATTAAAGGCTTTTAAAAGGTCTTTAGTTTTTATAGGTAACATGCTTTAAAGACTAACGTTTGAGGTTGCTGGTACCCTCTGTGTGTGGATTGGACCAGCTCCAAGAGAGGTGGCGCTGTGGAGACTCTTTGGGATCCCCGGGGCCCTAGTAGCTCTGTCTGGAAGGTGGGTGGGGTCACAGAACACTAAGAAAATATTGGGGCCTTTGTAGGTCTTGGGCTGGACTCAGGTTGAGCCAACAGACCCCGTCCGAGGGCCTGCAAGGAGGGGTCTTCCACGTGGCTGCCACGGCCCCTGTGCGCTGGGCCTGCAAGAACACCTTTTGAGGTCGCCCCCGGGGAGACGAGCGGGCGGCATCTGGGGCCACAGCAGCACACGCTCCTGAGCGCTTGGTCCCATGGGGCTGGGTGACTGTTTTCTTTACACCAACAGGCAGCATCTCCTTGACCTGCTGTGTGACTGTTGAGTCATGTGTCTTCTCTGTGCCTTAGTTTTTCTCTCCTGCAAATGGATTTAGTAAAAGCACCAGCCAGGGGAGGGGCTGTGGCATACCATGAGGGGCTGAGGGGCAACCAGCAGGTGTCAGCAGCCAGGGGGTGTCAGGCGAGTCCCCGGGAACCCCAGTCTGTGTGCACAGTGGGAAAGAGGCCATGAAGGGCAGAGGGGAATGAACCCCCACCCCTCAGAGGCTCAGGTGCTAAACAGATGCATGAGCAGGTGGGTGAGCTGGGAGTGTGAGCAGACGCTGCCTGTGCCCCTGTGGCTCATGGGTGCGTGATCCAGAAACCCAGAGGGAGTGGCTGCACCACGGGTGGTGACATTCAGGCTCTTGCATGAGGGGGTTGTGGCAGGGCGGGGCAGAGCATCTGGGGGAAGGATGCAGGTCCCAGCATTTCTGCCCTCAGGGACAGGTGCCCCATGCTGGGACGGGAGCAGGAGCTCCTAAGGCCTCTCCATTCAGAAACCAGGTGCTTTTCCCATCTGACCCCAGGCAGCAGCTAACAGGGCCAGTCAGAGAGTTTGTCCCCGAGGTCTGCGTTCCTTGCTCTCTCCTGGGTTTCTGAGCATCGGGCCGGAGGCTAGGACTCCTCCCTGCCTCAGAGTCAGGACGAGGGCTTCCCGAGGCTCTGTGAGCTTCAGACGCTTGGCGTGTACAAGTCAGGCTGTTATGATAGCATTTAGAAGTCACTCTCGGGAAAGAGGCTGAAATGAATTTGCACCTGGGACGTTCCGCCTTCACCTTCTTCCTGACCAAAGGACTATGTACGCAGGTGGTTTGCAGATGTGTCTGGGATGAGGAGGGCTGACCAGCAGCGGGGAGAAGATGGGGACTCCCCCACATCTTGGCGGGGGTCCCGGTGGATCGCAGCCCCCAGAGCCAGACTTCCTGGAAAGGGGTACCATGGCTCTCCTTTGGGGGTCACTCTGGTGAGGGTGACCCAGGGCCTTGGAACAGCCAGTTCTAGACCAGGCTGTGGTCCCCGTGGTGTTGAAGGCTGCAGCTTGAGAGGCTGGGGCGGGAAAGCCCCGTCAGAGAGGAAGCCTGGGGCTGATTCTGATCCACGTGGTTTCCTGAGGGCCGGGCTCGGTGGGATTTGTCCCTGGAGCACTGAGGGCTGAGGGACACCCACCGCCCTGCTCTCTCGCTGTGGCCCTGGTCCCTGTTCTTCTGTGGGTGCAGGTGGGGACGGAGGGGTGAGCCCACCCTCCCGGGGATGGATATATGCCGGGATGCTGGATGCTGCCGGTGTGAACCCACTGCCGGAGTGAACCTCGGGAAGTGGGTGGGAGGAGGGAGGGGGAGGAAGGGGGACTGGTAGTGGGAGAAGGGTGGAGGAGGAGGAAGGTGGGGTGGGGTCGGGAGGAGGGAGGAGGAAGGTGGGATGGGGATGGGAAGAGGAAAGAGGTGGAAGGTGGGGTGGGAGCAGGATAAGGGAAGAGGAGGAATGGGACATCCCCGTCAGAGATGCCTTCTGCAGGCCTCCAGCAGTTTGGTCCGTGGGTGGGTGGGTTTGGCCTGGGTTTGGGGGATCCTTCAGTGTGGGGTGCTCAGCTGGGCCATGGAGCCCCGGCCTTCCCTCTGAGCACAGACCCACCAGGAATGTGCAGCCTGTCCTTGGTGACCCTGGGGCTGGGGAGCACCTGCCCTCTGAGCCCCAGCTGGCCTCTGTGTCAGGTGGGAGGCACCAGCAGGGCCGGGCTGTGGGAGTCTGAGAGGGAGTTGGGGGTTGGCTGGGGCAGAGGCGGAGTCGGGGAGCAGGAAGTGAGTTTGCCCGCTGGGGTGGAGGCTGGGTGGACGGGGTGCCGGGAGTGAAGGGTGAAGGGTCTGCCCTGGGCCAGGGCACCGTCAGGGCATCACGACCCATGCGCCTCTCGGCCCTCCCCTCTGTGCTCCCTGGCACAGGTCGGCTCCAGGGTGTGGGCCCTGCTGCAGTCAGGATCGTGCATCAGTTAACCGGGGCATCCAGGAATGAGCGTTCTTCCTGTCAGTAACCCTGTGAGCCCCTCTCTTGATCCCTGTGAGATGCAGCCTGAGGTCCCGGCCTCACCCGCTGTCCTTCACAGCAGAGCTGCAGGTCCATGGTGCAGGGTCTGGAGGGTCTTCTCTACCGGTGCAGAGACGAGAGACTGTAGAAATACACGATACACCTAAATCAAGAGAAAAAGCTGGCCCAGGGGACCGCCGCCACCCGCACGCGGAGACCGGCCGTGGTTCCCAGTGCCTGACACTCTTTTATTGGTCCAAAACAGGGGGGCAGGGCAAGTAGGGTGAGTCTTCCACAGTTATCGATAGGGTCAAGCAAATTACATGTCTAAGGAACAAGGGGCCCGGGGCTTGCCAGTAGCTGAAGCGGGGGCAGGGACGCGTCAGCACCTTATGTTATGCTGGTCAAGTGAGAACGAAGGCTTCAAGAACTATGCTGCTTCTTGCTGTCCACTAAAGCGGAGCCAGGCTCAGAAGTAGGGAGTGAAAGCAGACACAGGTCGCACCCCACATAGCACACACCACATAGAGACAGGTGAGCCCGGGGTAGCTGCGGTCGGGATGACTGATCCCAGCCCTTCCTCAAGAGCACGGGGGAATGGAGGGTTCTCCCACTCGCCCGAGGACAGGGATGTTCCCTTCCAAGGTCTGCTGAGTATCGGGTGCTTCCAAGCACTGGTGCTGCCGCAGAGATTTCAGATGCCCTTCAGATGCCCTCCAGCAGGCCTGAGGCGGGCGTGGCAGAGGGCTGGGCTTCGGCATCCAACAGGTTGTCCCTGCCGGTCGCCCCAGTTGATGTTCCCCAGGTGACAGGTGTTACCGCTGTTGCCTCATGGCCACATTCCATAGCGTCCCGTATCAGTCCCCGACCACAGGAACCTGGAGTTCCCAGATAATCGTGCATAAAGTACAGGAAGGCTTTAATCAAGGTTTAGCGTTCAACATGACTAACATCTGGTCACTCATGATACTTATTCGCAACTAAATTCTTCTTTCTGTACTCTATTTATTAAACGGGAATTGGCTGAGGCTTCAGTCTCCTGCTTCGGTATTTATGAGAGTTTCCACCCACACGTGGCCTGGCAAGGTGGCCAATTCCTGTCCACTGAGGTCGGCAAGGGGGACACTGGGGCCTCAGGCTCGTCTTCTGGGCACATTTATAAAGCCAGCACCATGTGGGCCTTGGCAGGCAGTATCTTCTGTGAGGATGAGCGTGTTAAAGGGGCCCATTTGGAACCTACAGGGCTGCCATCTCTGGTGAAATGCCCACGTGGGTGGCAGTGATTCTAGCTCTTGATTTCCTCGAGCTGATGGTGGGCCTGGGCTGAGAAGCCCCTCAGTCAGGAGATCCCAGGCTCAGGGACAAGTGAGCTGCACGGCCATGTCGCAGCTAAGCAGCCGCCCTCGCCCCAGGCCGTTCCGCGTGTGTAGTGGGCGGAAGCCCAGGGGAACTGGGTGGGATGAGGGACTGGGCCAGTGCCCCAGTGTGAATCTGTGCCCATTTTCCTGACTTCCAGCAGACCGCATTTCTTGTGATTTTAAAGCTGGGGGGCGGGGTTCCATTTCCTGCTCTGTCTGGAAGGAGAAGGCTTTCAATTCGGCAGAAAGGTCATCTTTGTGGGCGCCTGTGCCTCAGGCCACATGGAGGCCACATAGAGGCCACATGGAGCTCCCGTGGGGAGGGGATCCTGGAAGTGAATGGCAGGAAAGTGCCCCACTTCTGCAGCCTTGGAGCTGTGGCTGGGGTAGGGCTCAGGCTGGGGGAGGGGGCCTGGCCTGGTGTGGAGGGAGCTGAGGCTGTTGGGAGGACTGCCTCTGGGGGGCCCTAGAAGGAGGGAGCCGTGGCTGTGGGGTCCCTGAAGGGAGGGAGGGGTGGATGGAGGGAGTTGTGGCTGGAGGGGAAGCCATGGATTGGGGGACCCTGGCTGGGGAAGGGCTGGCTGGGGGTGAGCCCGGCTGGGGGAGTCCTGGCTGGGGAGGGGCTGGCTGGTGGGGAGCCATGGCTGGAGGAACCCTGGCTGGGGAGGGGCTGGCTGCGTCTGGAGCCGGGCTGGGGAGATCATCCTCGCTGAGGAGGCGCTGGCTGTGGCCAGAGCCGTGGCTGTCAGGGGTTCCTGGCTGTGGCGGGGGCTGTGGCGAGAGCCATGGCTGGAGCTTCTGCTCCCTGCGTCCCTTCTTGTACGTAGTGAAGGTGGGTTCTATTGCCAGGGTTCTGCAGGTGGGGGTGTACTGCTCACTCTGTAGCATCACACAGGCTTTCTCCTGCACACACACACACACACACACACACACACACACACAGACCTTCACACACTCAGACCTTCAGACACTCAGACCCTCACACTCCAAGGCTGGGCTGAGAGGACCCCGGACCTGGCCTCCGGAGCTCGTCCCGGGGTGGCTGGGCCGTGAGTGCCGTCACGCTGGGGCCCCTCCTCGTTTTCTCCATGTTGGGTTTACCCTTCCTGCCGGTGCATGGGCCGCCTTCTCAGAACTCTGGGCTGCTCTGCAGGCTGGTGTTTTGGGCAGGACAGGGAAGGGGGCTGTGGAGAAGGAGCATGTGTTGCGGGGAGGGGGCGTGTGCTGCGGGGAGGGGGCGTGTGTTGCTGGGAGGGGGCGTGTGCTGTGGAGAGGGGGCGTGTGCTGTGGGGAGGGGGCGTGGGCTGTAGAGAGGGGGCGTGGGCTCTAGAGAGGGGGCGTGGGCTACGGGGAGGGGCCGTGGGCTGGGGAGGCTGAGATCCCTTTGGCCCTGGGCCCTCCCGTGGCTGCTCAACTCCCGGTGGGGGGCGGGGGTCCAACTGAGGCTCAGGGCTCATCCACATGGTGCCAGGGCCACAAGAGCTCCCCCAGCACGTGGTCAAAGGTGCGTCTGATCCTTTCGGGCAGAGTGATTAGCTTATTAGCGTTAGCAGGTCTGTCTGTGCAGCCGGAAGGAAGAAAATGAAGTTAGATGCCCACACGTGACTGGGCACCCAGAGACCCATTCCAGATAGCGACCCGGGGCTCCCTGGGTGTGGTCTGGGGGCCGGTGGGGGCCGAGGGTCTGCTCCCTCTGTGTGGAGAGGGGTACGGGAGCCACAGACTTGCATGGCCATTGGACAGGGCCGTTCCCAGCACAAAGAAAGGCCGACTGTCGGAGGCGCCGCTCATCACCCGCGCCTGACCCACCAGGCACCCCACAGATGCGGCCCTCATGTGTCAGTTAAAACTACTCTTAATTAAAGGTTTTTAATTCGAGAAAACATATCCGTTGCTGTTATGTACAGCGCGGTGATCAACAAACTTGTTCTTGGTTATTTCCCAGCAAAACGTGGGAGAGACCTGCTCTTCCGGGGCGCCTCTGGCCGGCCTGGTCGGGCCCCGATGGCCGTGGTTGGGGGCGCGGGGGTGCCGAGGACGTGGCGCGTTCCGTTCCGGCTCCTCTGGTGCGTGCCTCCGTGTGTGCCTTGTGTGCGTGAGCAGAGGCCACGTGGATGCCAGGTGGATGCCAGGTGCCCGCCGGTCCTGGGCCGCTGGGCAGAGAGGTCATGACCTTTTACTGTCCAGGCCCGTATGTACTGCAACGTGTGCATTATGTTCATGATGAAAATGTCCAACGAAACGGAGTGCAAAGTGAACTTTTTGGGTGACGCTGGGGTTGGGACTTCGGTGCCTGCTGAGAAATGCCCCGGCCTGTGGCTCCCCCTGGTGGCCGGTCCCTGGCTGCACAGAAGCGCGCCGCGCGAGGGCTCCAGGCGTCCTGCACCGCCCTGCGCGCAGGGCCTCAGGGTCTGCGAGCTGTGGGGGGATCGCAGCGTGTTGTCCCTGGAGCTGCTGCCCCCCCGGGCGGCTTTGGGCGCGTGCAGCGAGCAGGGTTTGGATTTGGAAGCGCAGCTTGTCCGGGTGCCAAGCCCAGAGGCTGGCCTCAGGATGCTCAGGAAATGCTGCGCCCTGCGCCCGAGTGCTCAGGACAAACCTGCGAAGTCGATTACGGGCGCCGGCTGCGACTCCAGCAAGGAGCAGGAACCAGGCAGGGGAGACGGGACTGCTTGTCTGAATGACTTCCTGAGCAAAAGCAAACGGAAATCTCTGGCTGCGCACTGGTGCCCCGGCCCAGCACCTCCCAGCCACAGCCCTCAACTCCCACCCGGGCCCCGCACCTCTCACCCGGGACCCGTCAACTCTCACCGGGGACCCGCACCTCCCAGCCAGACCCCTCAACTCCCACCCGGGCCCCGCACCTCCCACCCCTGCAGTGTGGCCAGCACCCAAAAAGGGCGGGGAAGGCTGGTAGGCCGTGGGCCATACCAGTGGAGGGGCCGGTCCTCCGGTAACGGGGCAAATGTCTCCAGCCTAGTGTCCGATGCTCGGGGACGCGACGGCAAGGGCTATGGGGTGGAACCTCTGCTGTGGCTACCTGACCACTCCACACCAGCTCAGTTACCCGACCTGTGTGTCCACAGGCTGGGCTGGAATTGGCTGCGTCCACCAAGCTCTGCACGATTCAGAAGCAGGGGCCTCCCTGGGCCTCCCTGGGCTCTCACAGCCCCCTGGCTTCTTGACCACCCATGTAGAGGGTCCAGGACTGCCCCTTGCTGTCTGTGAGGAAAGCGGGTGCTTCAGGCCTGCCGTGGGGCCCCTGTGAGTGTCTGGGTGGGCTCCTCAGGCCCTGCCCCGGGCTGACCTCTGCCTCCAGGTCTCTGTGCCACGTTCCCAGAAGCAGTCAGGGCCTGCTGGGGGTTTATGTCACACCGCGGCTGCACATGGGGGTCGTGCCTAAGCTTTTTGGAAATGTGGATGCCGGACTCCGCCCCAGAAGTGGAGCTAGGAACTGGCCCCTGGCCGTGGGCCCTGGCAGGGTGAGGTTTCACAGCACCCTGGGTGATTCGAACGTGGGATCAGGGCTGGTAACTGGGGGCGAGATTGGCACTTCTAGCATGCTAGGATGTTATCATGTGTGGGAACCACGGGAGGCTCAGGCATAGGAGCTGAGCAGTTCTCCCGGCTGTGCCAAGGCTGATGGAGACCTCACTGCGTGCCCGTGGGATGCAAACCCCAGGGACACCTGCCTCCCCCTCCCAGCCAGGCCCTGGGACTTACAGCAACCTCCCATCTCCCCACTTGGGCAGAATCTGCTGCAGCCGCCCAGACCCAGAGTCTTAGCAGGTGCTGGACGCCACAGCTCCCCTACACACGGGGGCCGCTCACAAGTGCCCCTCACCCCTCACCTCTATTCCTGGCACACGTGTGCTGCTCGCCTACTGTTCTTCAGGGTTCATCTCGAGGTCTTATTTTGGCTCTGCACTGGGGGAGGGGGAAGCAGTAGGGCCAGACGCTGCCCCTACTGTCCCTGGAAGGTGAAGGACAGCACAGACGCTCAGGCTGAGTCTTCCTGTGTTAGATCATAAAACCCCCAAATGCCCACCCCAGTCCCCCCACCTGCCCCAGCAGCTGCCTCCAGGCCTCGGGACGCCTGACCCCACCTCCAGGGCTGCCGGCTCCTGGCCTGGAGATGCCCCACCCGGTCCTCCAGTCCTGCTGCTGCAGCCCTGGCCACAGTTCCTGTCCGGCTGTTCCGGTTCCCCGTGCTGCCCTCCATTCCTGCCGTCTCCACTCTACCCGCCGGCACCTTCCACAGAACACAGCGTGAGCTTCCCACGTTCTGCCACTGGCTCATCACTCCAATGGGTCTCCTCTGAGCAGGGCCAGCTCACAGTACAGCCCAGGTCAGCTCTCACCTGCTCCCCTCAGACGCCCACCTCTGCTGTGTGACTGTTTGCAGCAGAAAATGTCCCATGTCCTTATAGGACAGAGCACACTGCTGGGAACAGGGCTCACTCCATAAAGGAGGGACCCCCAGCCACCCGCAAGGCCATGGGAGTCCAGGGAGGCTGCCCTCAGCATGGGGGCCATGGGGTCTTGGGGTCTCTCTCACGAGTAGGCCTGGTGACCCCTCAGGACCCCCACTCCAGGGAGAGGACTCTGCATCTTTTGGGCTTCCCACAGCCACTGTGGGGTACAGAAGGGGCTCTGCCCACCACCTCACACGGCCAGACCCACTCAACCCTCAAGAAAGCCCAGCCCAGAGCCTGCAGTGAAGGCAGACAACTCTCAGCTGACCTCCCCACAACTGCACCCCATTCACTCAGTCCTGCAGGAGGTCCCCTCACCCTCATCCACACAGTCCTGGGGGGGGTCACCCTGCCCTCATCCACACAGTCCTGCAGGGAGGCCCTCTTGGCCTTGACTGCACCGTCCTGCAGCTCAGCTATGCCCCCGAGTGGGTGGCGCTGTCCTGGTGCCCACCGTGGCCACTGTGGGGCCGCAGCCTTGGGGCTGGACACTGGCCGTGGCTGGACGCCACCCGCTGCCCTCGCACAGGTTGCACATGAGGAAACCCTGCCCCTGCCACACCCGTGCCTTGCTCTTTCTCTCCTTTGTTTTAAATCTCACCTGTGAGTGTTATTTTTGTAACTGTAGGGTGTGATGAGAACGGTGAAGCCGCAGAGGCTGTGTGGCGTTTGCGGGGAGGGCCCTCACTCTCTGGCTCCGCATCACCCCCCTGCCTGTCTCCTTGCCACAGGTGTCCCTGCCCCGAGCCCACCCACACCCGCATCCTCAGCCTGGCAGGCGCTGCCCCCTTCCCCCTCTGCCTCTGCCACCTCCTGGGCATCCTGGTCTCTGTCATCAGGCAGCAGCAGCACCGTGCCCCTTTGGACGAGCAGGCCCAGGCCCAGGGGTGGGGGCCGACAGCCAGGCCAGGGTCCACCCTGCAAGCTCTCCCCCCACTGTCAAAGATGTGATTGGGAGCTTTGGAAGGTGGGCCGGGTGTGGCCGAGGAGGGAGCTGCAGCCACTGAGCCATCACGTGCCTGCCTTCACTTTCCAGGGCACGAGCTGGGAGGCGACCCCACAGTGGCCCCTCAGCAGCTCATGGGCCTGGGTCTGCCCCAGGCCAGGGCTGCTTTGCTGATGGTGGTCATGGTGTGCAGAACACAGGGTACCCTCGCGGTGCCTCCTCTGGGGAAATGGCCACGGTGCCCTAAGCCGACCACCTGCCTGCCCCTCGCCTCCCAGCCAGTCCTGCTTTCCGCATTGGTGATGGTGTCTAGGTATTTGCAGTGAGGCGAGGTCCTGTGGCAAGGAGCAGACGGGGATGAGGGGTGGTCTGTGGTCGGGAGCGGGGCCTGGGACCCCAGCTTGCATCGAGGTCCAGCCTGCCCCGGTCAGCCGGATGTCCCTGAGCAGGCACAAGGTCGGAGGTCCCGGTGGGGGCGGGGTCTCCATGCAGGGCGGCGGTCCCAGTGTGGGCGGATTCCCAGAGGACAGGTGGGTCTTGCGTCCAGCACGGGCCCTGGTGCCTGGGAGGTGTTTACCCCATGGCCCCAACAGGCATGAGTGTGGCCATCACAGCCGGGTCTGGGCAGGTCTGGCAGCCCCGTGGGAACCTGGCTGTGAGCCCGCCCTGGGACCTTGCATGAGAAAACCCAGTTAATGAGCAATCTGGTAAACCCTTGAAAACCAAGTGGGCCTCACCAGCCTGAGAGGCCGCCCACCCTTTTCTCCTTCTTGGCCGTTACAGCCCAGCTCGGCGTCGCAGCAGAGACTCCTGGTGGTGGAGATGCTTTGCCACTGCCCCCACCCCCTCCAGGGCTGGGAGCCTTGGGCCACGGGCCTCCTCGCACTGTGGTCTCTCGGGAACTAGGAGGTCCCGGGCTGTGGACTGTGCTGAACTGTTCTCTGGCAGACAGCCCTTTTTCTCCCATGTGGGCAAAGGGTGACACCTCTGAGTGGTCCTGTACATGCCCATCACATCCCGGGCTGCAGCCAGGTCCCCAGGGAGGCCTCAGCGAGAACACAAATCCAATGTGAATTTCCTGATGAAGAGTCTTTATGAGAGCAACGCGGCCTGTGCCCCTTCACGCCGCCCTGCTGGTGGAGAGGAACAGCGGAGCGGTGGCAGCAGAGAGAGACGCCTGTAATGGCAGAGCAAGCCCCTAGACGCATCCCAGGGACACTGGACACCTGGTGTCCCTCCAGACTCCTAGGAAGGGGACCGTCCTCCCGATGGCAGCTGGGACTGCTTGTCCTCTTTTGGGTGGCCAGGATGTTGCAGGCCAAGTGGGTGTCTGGCTCGGGAGGCCACGTTGCCACACAAGAACTTGGTGGCCCTCTGTGGGGAACATGCTTCCCTGGCTGCCACGCGGCTGCTGTCTCTTGTCTTCTGCTTGGCCCCTTCCCCACTGCTCATTCTGGCCTAGCATGGTCATCCGAGGTGCCCTCCGCCCTCTCCAACGTGGCTTGTGTGCTCCATGGTACCTCCGCCTCCCGAAATCACCTCTCCATTCACTTTGTGCCAGGCACAGAAGCCACAAGGGCTGAGACCCTCCCCTTTTGCATCTTCAGTGCTGAGAGCAGGCTGAGCTTGCAGCAGGAGCCCAGGTGTGGGTGCGAGCTGAATGAAGGGCAGTGGTAGTGTGCGTGGCATGCAGGGGTGTGGTGAGGCGTGCAGAGAGAATGAAGGACAGTGCTCATGCGGGGAGGGGGTTGCAGGGGTGTGGTGAGGCGTGTGGAGTGAATGAAGGGCAGTATTCGTGTGCGGGGCGGGGATTGCAGGGGTGTGGTGAGGCGTGGGGCTGGGGCCGGCTGGTCATCCCGGACTTCTGCTTCTCTGGCTGTAAAATGAATGCATGTGCTAGGATGATTGTGAGGTGCACACTCACTAGTGTGTGGAGCGTGGTTCCACAGTGCGTGGACACAGGAGCCCTGGATAAATCCCAGCCGTGAGCACCAGGGGTCAGCGAGAGCAGCTCTGAGAGCCGGGTCGTTCGGGGTGAGAGAGGCGCCCGGGGTCACAGGCTGTGAGCCCAGGAGGAAACGCCACCCGACGTGTCAGGAGAAAGCCACGTGCTGGTACCAGGCCAGCAGCAAAGATGACTCCGTGTCCATACCCTAGTTTAAAAAAATGATGAATACCCCCTTTACAAAAGAGTTTTAAAAGCACAGGAATTTATAAGAGAAACACTTTCATAAAATATGTGAAAAAAATCCATCTCACTCAAAATGGAATTAATAACAAATTAAGCAGTGTTAAGGATTGTGTGGCTTGGAAAATGTGTGTGGGTCTCCCTTGGTTTTTTTCAATGGCTTTATTGATATGTAATTCACATACTATACGATTCACTCATTTGAAGTGTACAATCCAATGCTTTTTATTAGTATATTCAAAAATCTGTGCCACCGTCATCCCTGTCGACCGTGGAACGTTTCATCACTGCATAGAAGCCTTTCCGCCGGCCCTCCTTCTGCCACTGCCCTTCCTGCAGTCCTGGGCCCCTCATCTCCCTTCCGTCCCCGGGTTCTCTTTTCCGAGCTTCCGTATGAATTAAATCACGGAACGTGTGGGCCTTTCTGCCTGGCTTCTTCCCCCTGGCGTGTGGTTTCTGGGTTCATCTGTGTTCCAGCCTGGGCTGCGGCTTCATTTCTTGCTGGGCAGAGACACCACATTGTGTCTGTCCCCTCTGCAGCTGGTGGACCTCTGAGTGGTTTCCACCTTTTAGCTGTGATGAACGGTGCTGCCGTGAACACTTGTGTACAAGTTTCGTCGTGGACGTGTGTCTCGTTTCTCTTGGGTTTATACTTAAGGTGGAATTGCTGAGACTACGGTAACTGTTTACTCACTTGAGCAGCCGCCCGCCTGTTTGCCCAGGTGTCCGCACCATCTCACGCCCCTTCGGCGGCCTTGAGAGTTCCGATTTCTCCGCGGCCCTGCCGTCGCTTGTTTCTCTCTGACTGTTTGACTCTAGCCCATCTTGGGTGTAAAGCAGTATCTCGTGGTTTTCATTTGCATTTTTGTGACAACTGATCATGGTGAACATCTTTTCTTGTGTTTGTTGGCAATTTGTATTTTGAGAAATGTCTATTCCGATTCTTGCCTACTTTTTAGTTGGATTATTGTCTTTTTGTTGTTGAGTTCTGGGTTCTTTACGTTGTCTAGACAGAATTGCTTCCTCACATACATGGTTCGCAAATATTTTCTCCCATTCTGTGGGTTGTCATTTCACTTTCTTGATGGTGTCTTTCGAAGCACAAAACTTTTACATTTTTATGAAGTCCAGTTTATCTGTTTTTCTCCTGTCACTTGGGCTTTTGCTGTCACACGTAAGAATCCTTTGCCAAATCTAAGGTTATGAAGAAGAAAACCTTCAAAAGGTTTTGTATCTTAGCTCCTACATTTAGGTCCATTTCAAGTTAACAGCTGCACGTAGTGGAAGGTAAGGATCCAGCTTCACCCTTTTGCGTGTGTGTCTGTTCAGTTGGCCCAGCACCGTTTGTTCAGTGAGGAAGGAGCAGCCAGTCTCAACATTCTTGTCAAAAGCAAGTTGACCGTAGGTTTGTGAGTTTATTACAGAACCCTCAGTTCCACTGCACTGATATATGTGTCTGTCCTTGCACCACGCCCACACTTCCTGTTACCATCGCTTTGTAGTAAGTTTTAAAATTGGGAGTATAAGTCCTCGGACTTTTTTCTAATCCAATACTATGAATGAACTAGATAGCAGATGAAATGGAAAAATTCCTAGAAACATGCAAACTACTCAAACTGATTCAACAAGAAATAGACAATGTGAATAGATGTATAGCAAGTGAAGAAGAGGTTGAATTAGTAATCCAAAAACACCCATAAAGAAAAGCCAAGGACCAGGGAGCTTCCCAGCTACATTCTACCAAGCATTTAAAGAATTGAAACCAATCCTCACAAGCTCTTTCAAAAAACTAGGAGAGTGGGAAACACTTCCCAGTTCATTTTATGAGACCGATATTACTCTGATGCCATAATCAGACAAAGACATTGCCAAAAAAAAGAAAACTGCAGATAAATTTATTTTATGAATGGACACAGAAATCCTTGGTAAACTACTAGTAAACAAAATCCAGCAACATATAAAAAAAAAATTCACCATGACTAAGTGGGATTTTCCCCAGGAATTCAAGGTTGGTTTAACACTTCAAAAATCAATATAATACATTATAGCAATAGAATAAAAAGTAAAAATCACCTGATCATCTCAACAGATGCAGAGAAAGTATCTGACAAAATTCAACGCCATTCATGAAAAAGAAAACTCTCAACAAGCTGGTAAAGAGCGCCTGAGACAAAGCCCACAGCTGACACCATGCTTGTGGTGAAGGAGCAAATGCTTTCCTCCTAAGATCAGGAGCAAGGCAAGGATGTTCCCTATGGCCCCTTCTATTTAACATTGAACTGGGGGTTCTAGCCAGGGAAGTTAGGCAAGCAGAAATAAAAGACATCCAGATTGGAAAGGAACAAGTAAAACTGTATTTTTAGAGGCCAGATCGTATATATATATTATATATAATATATATTATATAAAACTCCTGGCCTCTAAAAATACAGTTTTTTATTGTTCCTCTAAAAATACAGTTTTTTCTAATTGATCTACAAAAAAAACTGTTAGTACTAATAAATGAGCTCAACAAGATTGCAGGGTGCAAGATCAGTATAGAAAAACCTATTGTATTTATTTATACTTGGAATGAATGATCCAAAAATGAAATTAAGAAAGAAAAATCTGTTTACAACAGTATCAACAAGAATTTTACTCTGAAACCTACAAAACAACCTTGAAAGTAATTAAGGAAGATCTAAATAAATGGAAAGTCATTCCATGTTTATGGATTGGAAGATAGCAGTACTCCCTAAATCAACTGGAGTCCACACAACTCCTTCCAGAATCCCCACTGGCTGCAGAAACTGTCACGACGACCCCAATACTTAAATTGAATTTTGAGGAACCCAGAATGGCCAAAGCAATCTTGGAGAAGAACAAAGTTGGGGACCGCTTGGCTCTTGAAGTTCTTGGAGTCTGAAAATACCTGTTTTGTTTTGGGGTAGAGTGTGGATGGTTCTCTTAGAGCCTATAGAGCACGTTGAGATCTTCTGTTTTGCCTCCGTGAACTTTACAACACGAAGCAGGAGACACTGGTGAGCCTCTTGGCCCCACTGTGCCCCACTCATTGGCCCTTCCTGCTGCAGCATTCAGGAGAAGATGGAGGCAGCATCTCCTGCCAGCCTCCTTAGGCTGGGAGGAGTAACAAGGCTTTGAAGGCGTGCCAGGACTAACACCCACACGGAGCCCCAGGGGACATGGATCGATGTCTGAAAAGCATTTCTTCCCACCTTCTGGTGAGTCACCTGCACTGCCAGAGGTAGGGCTGGCATAGGGAGTTTGCTGGAAGGCGTCAGGAAGAAACCCCTATTTTCTCTACAAACATCCTATGAGGACATTTCAAACCTGCATTGAAGTTGACAGGATGATCAGAAAATGCTCAGACACACCCTTCCATTCGGCTCACAAGCAAACACTTGCCGTGTTTTTCCCAGGCACTCCCTTTCTCTCCATCATGTCTACATCCACGTACACACACATTGTACACACATATCCGTGTACGCAGGTATCCATGCACGTGCATACACAAGTATATCATCTCCCTGCACCTCCACCTGCATATCTCCACACATCCGTGATGCATATCCGTGTGTGCACCTGTACAAACCCACGCCCAAGATGACATGTGCTCACCTATATGCACTCCTAATACACACACAGTCCACTCCACAGATATCCATGTGTGCATGTATCCATATCCACACTCATTCACACACACCCATATGCACACTCATCCATATCACACCCATATCCACACACACTCATATCCACACATGCCATATCACACACACCCATATCACACCCATATCCACACACACTCATATCCACACGCACGTCACACTCATCCCCACACACCCATATCCACACTTCTCCTTATCCACACATACCCGTATTCACACACACACATATCCACACACACTCATATCTACACTCATCCATATCCACACATGCACCCATATCCACACACATCCATATCCACACACACCTACATCCACACACACATATGCACATGTAAGTGCACACACCCTCTCGGTGAGGTAAGTGGCAGCTTCTCCACCTGTTGCTCTGTAGATGCACGTCTGTGCGCATGTCCCAAGAACAAAGGCATTCTCCCACAGAACCGCAGTGTCATTGTCATGCCTGAGAAGTCCACAGTAATTCCGTCCATCCTCCCGTGGGCAGTGTATGTGTGGATGTGGGTGTGTGTCCACGTGCAGTCCATCACGCCCTTTGCCGCACTGGCCTGCATTTCTCTTGGCAGCCCTGGAGCCGCCGGGGACCACGTGTTGCATGAGTGTCCTGCTCTGTAGTCTGTTGATTCTGGAGCAGCCCCTTGCCCCCGCCACCCACCGCCTTCTTCTTAACCTGGGTGTTTCTGGGAGTCCAGCCGGGTGTCTGCGGGAGCGTCTGTCCGCAGCCTGGACTCACTCACCTGCATGCCGGGGTTTAGGTGCAGGCTTTGTGGAGAGCAGTGCAGGGGACACATGTCCTCCCCACAGCCTCCGGTTGAGGGTAGGGGTGGCCGCTGTCCCCAGGAAGGTGTCTCACATGTCTTTTCCCTGCATCGCTTTGATCCTCATGCTGCTCCTGCCTCAGCCCCGCTGCCCCGCTCATGACCCTTTACCAGCGATCTGTCTCCTGTGGCTCTGGTGGCCTTCCCAAGGGTGGGCCCCTGGAGGGGTGGCGGCTGCACCAAGGTCAAGGGGAGGACCAGGCTCTCGTGGGCTTGGTTGCCGCTGGCCAGGTGTGGGGCCCAGAGGGAGGCCGCCTACTGAGCGCCAGGCTGTGCTTGGCATTAGTTTAGGAGCCGAGAAGGCTCCCACTGCTTGTGATCACCCAGTGGAGGGTTGGGGTTGAAGAGCTCAGGGCCCCCACCTGGTAGCCCCTGGGCTCTGCCAAGCGATCTGCAGGGATACCAGAGCCTGGAGGGTGGGGGGGCGGGACTGAGTCTGGGAGCGCGCAGCCAGGGAACTGCTGAGAGGAGCCTCGTCATGTGGTCGGGGAGGGAAGCCTCACTCTGGCCCCACCTTGGGGAGAGAATGGGGTTACAGGGCACCCTGAGGACTGAGCAGAGGAGGAGGGAGGCTGTAACCTGGGGGTGGATGTTAGATGGGGCGTGGCCACACTCCCTCCGCCTCCAGGCCCTGGTGCTTGATGACAGGGAAGCATCCTCCACGGACCGTGACCTGGGCCCAGCCACCTGGCTTCTCACTGTGCAGCCACCTCCAGCCACTGAACCTGCAGCAGGTCGTGCCACTGGCCACGTTGTGGCGGCTGCCAGGTCTGGTGAGAGGTCCCGGCCTAACAGTGGGGCCTTCGGGGGCATTTCGGAGCTTCTGGCCTTTATCGTTGTGGTTTGAAAAAGTAGCCAGAAAGCACAGAGGGCAGGAGGCACATTCGGAGAGTTTGGACAATCATAAACTAGTTGCACCGCAGAGAGATGAAAAGTCATGTTTTCATTTCAAAAGGGCTGGAGATATGTCCGTAGCGCCCAGACCTCGATGGGCTGTGCCACCTGGGGGATGTGTCCATGGGCAGTGGGTGCTGGGACATCAGTGCCCAGCTCTCCCCCCACCCCGGAGTCTCTGGGAGTCCTGCCAGGGCCTGACCCTGTCCTCGGACAGTCTCTGGTCTCTGGGGCAGGAGGGGAAGGAGAGCACACTGGAGGGGGCTCTGTAGGACACTGTGGGCTCGGGCGAGCGTCGAGGGCAGGCACAGGTGGTGGGGGCGGCTCAGGCCGGGGAGGCCGGGCTCCCTCATCCGGGTCATCCTCAGGGCCGAGATGTGCGAGGCCCACGGGGGGAGCCCAGAGCTGCCCACCATAGGCCAAGGCTTGCGGTGGCCAAGAGCAGAAGGGTGCCTCTGACGGTAGAACTGCCCGGAGCCTCAGAGGTGCGGCTGGGCTTCACCCTGAGACGGGCCCTTCCCCGACAAGCCAGTTTCCTCTGTTCACGTGTGGGTGTTTGTGCCCTTTTAAAAAAGGAAAATAAAAGACCACACTCTTTAGGAATCCAAACCAGACAGGCTAACAAGACAGGACAAAGCCTGGCTCGGGGCAGGGGGAGACAGGGAGGGCGGAACCTTTCTGGAGACCAGACGGGTGGGGGGTGGGGGGCTCAGTTCTTGGCACCTGTGTTCACAGTGGGTGGCGTCCCTCAGCCTCTGAAACTGCAGCAACTGCCTATGACCCCCTCCCCCACATCTCAAGCCTCACACTGCATCCCAGGCCCCACCCCCCACCGCCCTGCGTCCCAGGCCTCCCCCCGACATCCCAGGCCTCCTCCCTTCTGTGTCCCAGATTTCCCACCCCCGACCCGTGTCCCAGGCCTCTGTGTCCCAGGGCTCCCACACACCCGAGTCTCAGGCCTCCCCGCTACTGTGTCCCAGGCTTCCCACTCCCCATCCCCCTGTCCCAGGCCTCTCCCTGAGTCTCAGGCCTCCCCGCCTCTGCGTCCAAGACCTCCCACCCCACTGGCTGCGTCCCAGGCTTCCCCACCGCGTCTCAGGCCTCCACCCCTGCATTCCCCTAGGCCTCCACCCAGCCCCCGCGTTCCCCCAGGCCTCCCCTCGCTGTGCCCACCCTAACCCCGCTGCCAGCCGCTTCTGTGTTCAGAGCCTGTGGCTGGCGTGGCAGTGGCAAGCCCTCGATGGCTGTGTGGACGCTGGAGGCTGAGGGAGGAACCCGCTCCATGGTGGGGCAGCACCCCGGTCCGCCAGGTCCAGGGCCCTCGTGGCTGCTCTGGCTCACTGTCGCCTCAGGAGGGTACCGGGCTGCCCCGGCTCTGAAGGACAGCGCCATTGGGGGATAGCAGGTCCTCTGGGGGTGCAGGGTTCTGAGCTGTTCGCCTCGGGCCTCTCAGGAGTGGGCAGGCCGTGATAACAGGAGTCGCTGTGTGCGGGCTTCCGGTGGCTGCAGCTTTCAGTGGGCATTTCCAGTGCCCTGGCCAGACGGCCGGCCACGGGGTGCCGTGGTACCACTGCAGCACTGTAGCCTTCTTCAGAGGACACCCGTTTTCTCATCAGGTTCGCAGGGAAATGGAGCAGGGCGTCAACCCAAGATCAAACCACACAGACGGGGGCAGGCTGTGATGCCCAACCCAGCCGTGGGGCCAGCCTGGCTTCCAGGAGTGGAGCCCCTTCACCCGCCTGTTCTCATCACTAAGAGCAAGAGAAAGAGTCCCATAGGCCCTGGGGCCTGACACATGGCTGGGTGGCTGCGTTGTGTGGTGCCACCTTTCTGGAATCCCACAGGGTTGGCGAGCCACGTTCTTCCCCAGCTCCCCGCTGGCCTTCGCAGGGATGATGCGCTTGTCTGCATGGGGTTTGCTGAGGGAGCTGGGGTTCACATTGCCCTTGCTGAGTCGAGTGAGGAACCGTGACATGGCTGTGGAGGACCTTCCGTTTCTGCACTCAGTGGCAGGAACACTCAGAGGGGAAGGCGGTGGGATTTGAAAGCTGCTGCTTCTTGAAATCCGACTAGGGGGTCGATCTCAGGCCTCAAGGCAATAGGGTGGTGGGACTTCAGACTGGGCTGTGTCACCCAGGTCCCTTGCACCCCAAGAAGGGGCCTCACCTGTCCTGTCAGCTCTGCTTGATCAGGGGCCGTGGGCCCTCTTCCTCCTCAGTTTGGCTCCTCTCCGTGTGAGCTCCATCACGGGCCTCCCAGCCACCCCATCAGAGCCAAGCGGTTCCTGCCTCCCTGCAGACCCCAAGGTCCCTCATGACCACACGTGCGTCCTCTGTCTCTAACAGGCCGGAGGCTGCACTCACCCCAGGAGGGGCCGAGGAGCCGCAGGGAAACTGCCAAGTGCTGCTCCTTCTGCCTCAGCTTCTCCGCTCCCTCCACCAGAGGGGAAGAGGCCACCCCGACCCTGGTCCACACTGCTCATGGCACCGCCTGGGAACACAGACTCCTGGAAGGAGCCACAGTCGGGCCCTTCACCCGGAGCTGGGCGGGGGCTTGGGAGGAGGCCTGGATCCCTGGCCACACTGCTGGCA
Source organism: Cacajao melanocephalus (assembly GCA_963573385.1). Lineage (NCBI taxonomy): Eukaryota > Metazoa > Chordata > Mammalia > Primates > Pitheciidae > Cacajao > Cacajao melanocephalus. The sequence continues at coordinate 10,152 of CAUYLG010052395.1, read as the reverse complement.
GGACTTGGGCGACACCAGGGTGCTCTCTGAGACTGCAGGCACATGCTGAGTGTGCTTGCCTGTGTGTGTGTGTGCATGAGTGTGCATGAGCATCTGTAAGTGGTCGTGTGAGCAGGCATGGCAGAGCTGGGTATGTGCATGTGTATGTATTCATGTGTGAGCATGCATGTGCGTGTGTGAGCTTGTGTGTATTCATGTGACATGGATAGAATAGCTGGCATGCATATGGACATGTATGCATGTGCGTGTGAGCATGTGTGTATGTGTGAGCTTGAGTGTGTGTGTGTATTCACATGTGACATGGATGGCATAGCTGAGCATGTGTATGCACGTGTGTGTTCATGTGTGTGCATGTGTGTGTATGTGTGTGTGAGCCTGTGTGTGTGAGCTTTGTGTGTGAGTATTCACATGTGACACGGATGGCACAGCTGAGCATGCGTATGCACATGTATGTGGTATCTGTTCATGTGTGAGCATGTGTGAGCTTGTGTATGCGTGTTCATATGTGACACAGATGGCATAGCTGAGCATGCATGTGTGCGTTCATGTGTGAGCATGTATGTGCATGTGTGATCTTTTGTGTGCATGTGATTATTCATATAAGACACAGATGGCAGAGCTGGGCATGACGTGCATGTTTTCTCTTTTGAGCAAGTGTGTGGGTGCATGTGTGTGCGTAAGCAGGTGTTTATGTGTGAGTGTGTGCACACATGTGCATGTGAGTGATGTGTGTGAGGAGGCTCACATAGTAGCCACCCTTGCCAGGTGCTTCCTGGTGGGAACCCAATCCCAGGAGCTGAGCTGTGGAGCTGTGGCTGAGCTGCACTGGGGTTTCCAAGAGAAGGCTGGACGCGTGCTGCTGCTGAGGAGCTTGGAGGAGAGAACCCCGGATGGTGGACAGGAGTCTCTCAAAGCACCTGGAGGTGGGGGGTCCTGGACAGTGGGCTGGAAGGGTGGGGTCAGGAGTCGGGGGCAGGTGAAGGGTGGAGGGAGCTAGACACCCCGCAGATGCCAGGGTGGCTCTCGGTGCAGTGGGGCTGCCGCCATCCTCCAGGTGTGCCCCAAGGGCTGGAGCTGCTGTCCCTCCATTGCCAGCCGTCATCAGTCCCTTGTGCCTGGCTCTGCCCGGGAGCTGTATGTTGGGGGCATGAATGCAGGACCAGCCCAGCTGGCCAGTGACCCTCTGAGCACAGAGCCTTTGGGAAGGGGGGCTGGGGGCATCCCCTCCCTGACAGTGAGGCCGGACATCCACCGCGGGCGGAGCCAGAGTTCCCTCCCCGAGATGTGACGGGGGACGAGGGGCGCAGTGTCTGGAATTTCTGTTCGGAGACTTTCCGGAGGTGTGTTTAGGCACAAAATCACATCAGCACAGTTGGTTTTCAAGCAAGGAGACTATTCTCTGGGCATCTCTAAGACGAGTTTGAGCAGTGCGGGGATTCGTTTTGGGAGCAAGGCCTCGCTGACATGTGACATTTGCTTGTGGAACGCCAGTGCCTGCCCTCGAGAAGATGCTGCGCTCAGCTGCTTGAAACGAGTCGGAGTCCCACGCAGCCCAGCCCGGCCCTGGGGATAGCAATTGTCCAACGGCTGCTGGGCGTCCTACCCTGGGGACAGTGGGGACAGCTCAGGACAGATTGTGGGGCTGTGGCATCACAGCTGCTGTCACTGCTCCTGACCCCAGCCCTAGGGGAGGGTGGCTGCGACCCCAGTCACACAGCCTGGATGGCAGGGTGAAGGGGCAGGGTGACAAGGGACTCTGGCTGGGGCAGTGGGTGTGCAGAGCGCTGTGGGAGGTAGATTGTGGGGTGAAAACTGCGGGCCAGTGCACGTGAGGATGTGCACACGTGTGAACATGTGTGTGGGTGTGGGTGTGGGTGAGCATGTGTGTGGTAGCACGTGTGTGCATGTGAGTGTGTGCGTGTGAGTGACCACGCCTGTGTAGGCTGCCTGGGTTCCCTCTGGCTCCACCTGTAATGGCCTCCGTGATCGTGAGCTGGGTCCATGGGCTTGTGCCTCAGTGTCTTCATCTGGAAAATGGGCCGCACACAGGTCCTCAGAGGGCATAGGGCATGCAGCACCCACCGCTGTGCAGCCTCTCACATGTCACAGCCCCGTGGGTCGCTCACTTGTGGACTGTTCTGTCTAATTGGATCCTTTTGTGGACAGGGAGACTGAAGTGGGGAAGGAGGATGCCACAGTCTCAGCCTGTGAGCTGAGCGTGGCCAGAAGGCAGCATTCCTGCCCCAGCCCCGGGCTCCACCGCTGCTGGTCTCCTGGGCAGAAGGTCAGGAAGGGCTGAGAGGGACATAGTCCCAGGCAGGTAAAGCCCAGGCTTGGAGGGGAGGCTCCGAGCCCCTCCCCTGGGATGTTGATGACTCGGCAGCCATTGCAGCAGTGGAATTGGCATCGCAACAAGCTGAGCATTTTTCAGTTCCAAGTTGACCACAGCACAGTGGCTCCCATGCCAGGCTCCTCTGGGCGTTCCAGGTCAGAGGGGAAGCAGGGGCTGGGGGCCACTGCCTCGGTGCCACTGGGATAGGGTCTTGGCCTGGAAGCCCCTCCAGAGACTCAGCAGCCCTGCCTGGCAGTGCCTGGCAGAGCACGTTGTGAACCCTGTGGACACTGTGCACAGTGCCTCTCTGTCCTCACGGGGCCCAGGGCTGCTGCGGGGCCATGGGAAGGAATTTGCAAATCCTCGGGTGCTGGAACCCTCGGGTGCTGGGCACCTTGATTCCAAGGCTGGTGCCTTTTTTCCTTCTGCAAGAGTGAAGGGTGGGAGACAGAGCCACCCAGAGGCTGGGAAGCCTGCCCGGGGTGGGGAGGGCAGGAGGGCGGGAGCCTGGCTGGCCCCACCTCCAGGCACAGAGGCCTCACGCCGCCCTCGGCTCCAGCTGCACAGCCCCAATGGCTCCTGACCCCAGCGGCCGCTGCATCCTGCTGCTGCTGCTCTGCTGCCTGGCGGCTGCCCAGGCAGACCTGCTGGACCTGAGCTGGCTATGGCCCAGTAAGGACACCAGCCACACAGCTGCCACGGTCCCCAAGCCCACAGCAGGCCCCACCACGCATGTGGCCCCCCAGAATGGTTTCACGGAGCCAGCGACAGCCTCTGGCAACCCTAAGCCACCCTCAGAGCTGCTGGAGGGCGGCCAGGACGCCCCCACATCTGCCGAGAGCCCGGACACACCGGAGGAGAACATTGCCGGCGTTGGAGCCGAGATCCTGAACGTGGCCCAAGGCATCCGGAGCTTTGTCCAGCTGTGGAATGACACTACTCCCACTGACAGCGTGGCCAGGGCGGAAACGCTGGCCCTCGAGACTCCCGTGGGCCCTCTCGCCCTCCCTGGGCCCTCCAACGCCCCCCAGGAGAATGGGACCGCTCTCTGGCCTGGTCGTGGCACTCCAAGCTCTCTGGGCCCCCACACGTCCGAGGCTGGCACCCTGCCTGCACCCACCCCATCGCCTGCCTCCCTGGGCAGGCCCCTGGCACCAAGCACGGGGCCCCCGGGGCCGCTGCCGTCCTCAGGTAGAGCTTCTCTGTCCTCCTCGCTGGGCAGGTCGCCTCCCTGGGGAAGCCTCTCGGATCTGGATGGCCAAGGACTCTCACCCACCGCCTCCGCTCCTGGCCCGCAGCTCCGACACCCTGACGTCCGCCCACACCCGCCTCTTCTGCATCCCCTGGTGATGGGTTTCCTGGGCCATGCGGCCCCCTCTGCCTTCTCCTCTGGCCTCCCGGGCGCACTGTCTCAGGTCGCAGTCACCACTTTAATCCGGGACAGCGGTGCTTGGGTCTCCCACACGGCTGACTCTGCAGGGCCTGGTCTCACTAATCACTCTGCCCTGCTCGGAGCGGACCCCGAGGCCCCTTCCGGCCGCTGCCTGCCCCTGCCGCCCTCCCTCCCAGTCTGTGGCCGCCTGGGCTTCTCACGCTCCTGGCTGCCCAACCACCTCCACCACGAGAGCGGCGAGCAGGTGCGGGCCGCGGTGCGGGCGTGGGAGGGCCTGCTGCGGACGCACTGCCACCCCTTCCTCGCCTGGTTCTTCTGCCTGCTGCTGGCACCCCCCTGTGGCAGGGTCCCGCCACCCGCTCCGCCGCCCTGCCGCCAGTTCTGTGAGGCCCTGCAGGACGCGTGCTGGAGCCGCCTGGGTGGGGGCCGGCTGCCTGTTGCCTGCGCCTCGCTCCCGACCCAGGAGGACGGGTACTGTGTGTTCATTGGGCCGGCTGCAGGTAACTGGCCGGCCCCCGCCTACCCACCCTTTCCCTTTTGCCTCGCCAGGTAAGTTCAGTCGGGGCTGACGTGAGCCTGGTACAGGCTCCCTCCACACCGAGTCTCTACGTTCAGGGCCCGTGGCCCTCCAGAGGTGGGAGAGCTGGGAGGGAGGCTCCCGTGTGGGGAGGAGGCCAGGGTCTGGACAGGAAGAGACCTGGATGAACCGCAGCTGACGTGTCCAGACGGTGCCTGGGCCAGCGGCTCCCTGAGCGTTTTAGTGCATTTAGTCCTCACCATGGTCCTGAGATACCCTGCAGCCCCAAGTCACAGAGGGGAAACTGAGGCATGGGGCAGTGGCAGGACTCGCCCCAGGACCGCCCAGGTGCGGCTGCGTCTTCCTTTCCCTGGTCACTAAGCTACGTGGTCGGATGCGCCTCCTGGGAGCCCCGGTGTGCTCAGGCCGAGTGTGCTGCTGCGTGGGCAGTGCAGAGATGCTCACAGTGAGCGGGGAGGGACGTCCGAAGGGCCTGTCCTGGAAGGGAGGCTTCCACGTCCCCCTCCCCAGCCTGGAGCACACCACCTACTGCTGCAGTCGGGGCCGCTCCTGGGCCTGGGGGAAAGTGCCCCATCACCGCATGGCCTGGCCCTGTTGCTGGTGGGGTGTTTAGGAGGCAGGAAGAGGAGGGAAGAGGGATTGTCTTTAACCTCCCGGGAGCAGGGGCAGCCCAGGAAGGACCCCCGCAGCTCCCTCCTCTGCGTCCGGGGTAGACGGGGCCCCTGAGCTGTGCCTGCCCTGTTCAGACTCCGCCTGCTGTGTGCATCGGGCAGCTCTGGCCAGGAGAGTCTGCCCAGAGGCCGCGTCCCTGCAGGGTGAGGTGCTCGGCCTTCTCCTGCTGTCTGCCCTGTGGTGCTGAGGGGAAGCGGCCTTGGTCCCTGCCCTGTGAGCTTTGGGACCAGGTTGGTGGGGTTGTTGGTGGCTGCGCCAGACTCCGAGCTGGGGGTGCCTGTGGTGGAAGTGTTGGTGGACACCTACCTGCCGGGCTCCGTGAGGGAAGACGAGCTTGGTGATTCCCCTTGCGTTTTGGTTCAGCGGCCGTTTCTCTCAGCAAAGCCCAGAGCCTCTGCAGACCCAGTGCAGAGTGCAGCCCTGGGATGTGGCCAGGGGGCCACGGACAGGGGAGGGACAAGTGCTGACAACAGGTGGTCCCAGGAGGGAAGCCCATGTGGGCTGGAATGGAGGGGCAGGCAGGGAGGGAGGGCTGCGCAGGGCCAGGGCTGAACCCTGAGGAGGGTCACAGGCGCTGCCCTGGGGGGGCCTGGTGTGTGCAGGTGTGGGGACCCTGGTGGATGTGCCCCAAAAGCTTGGGGCTGTCCTGAGGCAGGGGGAGGCAGGAGCTGCGCCCGCAGCTTAGATGTCCCCCTCTGGGCAGCTGGCACTGCCGCAAGCAGGCGGATTCCTGGGTCCTGCTCATGCTCTGTCCCTGCGACACCCAAACTAAGCAAGCACCAGCCGCCTCACAAGGTCCCCCCACCCCACGGCCACAACCCACCTGGCGGCCAAGACCTGTTCCCCACCGAGCATGTGGGGTGGGGCAGCCCTGCCCCTGCAGGAGCCGTCCTTCCTGGAGGGCCCCAGGGCCAGTGTCACAGAGCCCCAGCGGGCTCGAGCACAGCCTACCTCGTCCCCTCCACTGCAAGCCCACAGAGGTGCACAGGCCAGCGGCCGGCTGGGAGGGGAGACGCCAGGCCTGCTCACCCGACCCTGCCCTGGCCTTGCCCGCCGAGACTGTGGGATCAGTTGAGTGCTCTGAACAAGCACCGGCCTCAGGAGGGTCGCGGTCTCCTGGAGTCAAGCCCAACTTCGTGGCTTGGGGGCTGGGGTCCGAGTGGGCTGTGAGGGCGAGGAATTTCTGTAACCGCAGCTGGCCCGGTCGGTGGCGTGGCCTGAAGGGGACTTTTCACTGAACATCTGGACAGCTTGGCAGGGCCCCTGTGTGAGGGAGGCCGTATTCCAGGCAGGGCCCTGGGGGACTCGTCCATCCACGTTCATGGTCCACGTGGCCTCTGGCCAGAGGTGGGCCTTGGGCTTCAGCAGGGAGCCCCTTCCCAGGTGTAGCCTGGACGGGAGGGTCCTGCTCCCTCTTCTGGCCTCTCAGCTCATCCCCAGCCCAGGCTTCTCTCTGGGGTGAGCCCCCACTCCTGCTGGGCCCCCGTGTTGGGCTAGACACTCCCAGCCCTGGGTGAGGGGCAGGAGGAGGAGGGGGAGCCCAGCCCCCCACATTGGTGCCTGACCCCTCGGGGCTGGCTGTGAGGCCCTGGAACTGGGGTGCTGGGCTGTGAACACAGAGGCCCCAGATGCATCTCCAGGCCCCGGGGTCAGGAAGGATGTGCCCCTGAGGGGAGGGAGTCGGAGGGTCCTGCTGCCTCCAGCCCTGCTCCGTCTCCGGCTCCCCCTCCAGGAGAGCTGCACTGTGTGTCCACCCCCCTGCCCCACCTCCAGGAGAGCATGGCGGGCAGTGTGTCTGTGCTGGGGCGTAGGGGGTGCTCAAAGGGAGGGTGCACCCGTGGTCAGCACACAGGCAGGGGACCCTGTGGAGGGTTTTACTGTGTCGTGGGCTTGTCACTCAGGTCCACAAGGAAGGGAGTGAGGCCCCCACACAGGGGAGGGAGGCTCTCCCTCCTGCAGCTGCCAAGGGTGAGTGAGTGGGGTTTGGGCTTCGGCTGCCTGGGACACTGCTTCCAGGAAGCCCCCTGGGCTGTCCCCGTGGGGCTTTGTGAGTGACACAGAACTCAGATCACAGGGGCTGTGGGAGTGTCACCACACCACAGCCATGGGTGCCTGGCACTCTGGACTTTGCTGTCTGTGCCCCTCCTGAGCTCTCCCAAACCCTTCCTGGCCCCTGGGACCATAGCAGAGGCGAGTGGTATTTCTAAGGGATCCTCCAGGCGGGCGGCCTCTGACCTGGGAGGTGGGTATCGCTCCTGTTGACAGGTGAGAAGCTGAGGTCTAGGAAGGACAGATTCACCTGCGTGCCGCAAGTGTGGCTAGCAGGAAGCGAGCCTCGCAGAGGGGCTGGTGGCCTGGCCCTGGAGCACTCTTCAGCATCGCAGCTGATGCAGGGCTAGCAAGCCCCCAGCCGGGGGTACCCGGAGACCAGCAGGCGCCTACCCTCATGGTGCAGGCTGATGAGGGGCAGGGGCCGGTGCTGGGATGGACGGTGTCTGTGCACAGAGTGGGGTTCAATGGGGCACAGCTGCCACGAGGATGCTTGGGAGGCAGGTCCACACATGCCGGCCAAGTCACTCCTCTCAAACGCACAAGCCTCATGAACTTGGCAAGTGGCACGCAGGCCCTGAGCTGGGGCTTCTGTGCCCCGCTGTGTCTACCCTGTCACTGGATGTTTGGAGGTCAGTGGGAGGCCACGGCAGCCACAGGAGTGCACGTGGTCACATCACCACGATGGCCCTGAAGGGCTGTTTCTTCACAGCTGCTCCCTACCTCGTGGGCCAGCCACTGGCGCACAGGTGTCCGTACACGGTACTTACCTCTTGCTCCTTTAATGAAATGTAGAACTTGAGAAAATGATCCTGTTCCTTAAAACGCTTTGATTTACTTGATGTTTCCACATAACTTTGGTTGAAGAAGGAGAGAAAAACACTCCGTGGAAAACAACACAAGCTTATCTCTCACGGCTTGGCATCTCACAACTCTTTTTTTGATGATGCAGTCTAAGCTTCTCACAGATTTTCCGTGCCTCCCAGATGCACGAAGAGTGACTCAGCATTTAACTCCTGCTGGAGCGTCAAGGGCACAGCTGCACGTGTCGGGTGCCGTTGTCTGTGGGTTCAAGATCTTGTATGATTCTGAACCAGACACAGACAGAAGGAAAAGCACAGCATTCCAAACGGGGCTGCCTGCTGGTCCTTACATATATTTGAGTTTTGTGTATATTTAAAGTATACAACGTTATGATTGCCACAGTCAAGCTAGTTGACATCTGTCACTTCAACTAGTTACCGCTGTGTGTGAGCGTGGCGAGCACACTTACGAGCTGCTCAAGCCTCGAGTGCCACGTGCAACCGTATTCTAGCTGCAGTCACCATGCTGTACATTAGACCTCTAGAACTTACTGTACCCTTCAACCAACAGTCACATTTCCTCCTCTCTGTGGGCTGGCCTGGGCTGTGCCCTGGTGGCATTCTCAGATAAACAAAAGTGAAGGGAGCAATTGCCTCTAGACCTTCCCTGCAGGAAATGGTCCGGAAGTCCAACAGGTGAAATGAAAGGACGCTAGTCAGTAACAGTAACTCAAGGAGGCCACTGTTGCCTGTGCATGGAGTGGGGTGCAGCTGTGCCCCGTTGTACCCCACTCTGTGCATAGGTACCGTCCATCCCGGCACTGGTCCCTGCCCTTCATCAGAGGGCCTGCACCATTAGGGTGGATGCCTCTAGGCTCCTGATGTTCCCCTGCTGGGTACCTGCTTGTCCTGCATCTGCTGCAATGCTGAAGAGCCAGGCTGTTGGGCCCCCTCGAGGCTCCGTTCTCGCTAGCCACACCTGTGGCGTGCACACACATTTGTCCTTCCTGAGCCCCTGACAACCACCGTTCTACTCTGCTCCTATGAATCCCACTCCTTTTCAGATCCCACATATAAGTGAGATCATGCAGTGTTTGTTTCTGTGCCTGCCTTATTTTCCTTAGTTTAATGTCCTCCAGGTTCATTCATAACAAGTGCAGTTACAAACTTGCTGCCATACTAGCTTTTATAGTTACTCATGCGTTTAGGTTTTTTGAGATCTTTACTGTTACTGACTAGGACCCTTTGATTTCACCTTGTGGACCATTTCCTGCAGGGTAAGTCTAGTGGCAGTTAACTCCCTTAGCTTTTGTTTATCTGGGAATGCCAATTTCTTCCTCAGTTTTGAGGTATAGTTTTGCTGGATATAGGACTCTTGGTGAACAGCTTTTTTTTTTTTTTTCTTTTAGTACATTGAATATATTGGTTCACTGCCTTCTGGCTTCCAAAGTTTCTGATGAGAAATCTGCTGATAATCTTATTAAGAAGTCCTTGTATCTGATCACTTGCTTTTTTCTTGCTGTTTTCAAGATTCTTTGTTTTTTGAAAGTTTGATCATAATGTATCTTGGTGTGGGTCTGTTTGAGTTCATCTTACTTGGAGTTCCTTGAGCTTCTTGACTGTTTATATTAACGTCACTCATCAAATCTGAGAAGTTTTCAGCCATTATTTCCTCAGATAGTCTCTCTGCACCTTTCTTTTTCTCTTCTTCTGCAGCTCCCGCAGCGTGCGTGCTTTCTTATCTCTTGATGGTGGCCCACATGTCCCTTGGGCTCTTTTCAGCTTTCATTCATCTTTTGTCTTCGATAATTTCCATTATACTATCTTTAAGCTCATTGACTTATTCTTCTGTCTGCTCTAGTGATGTTCTTAATTTCAAACTCCTCTAGTGATGTTCTTAATTTCAGCTGTTGTACCTTTCAGTTCTGTCATTTCGTTTTTGTTTCTTTCGAGGTTTTTACTCTTTATTGATATTTCCATTTTGTTCACACATTACTTTATTGACAGTTGTTTTAAAGTCTTTGTCTAGTAGATCTGCCCTCAGGTCTTCTGCAGGGACAGCTTCTGTTGATTTATTTTTCTCCTTTGAATGTGTTATATACTTTATCACTTTGTGTGCCTTGTGATTTTGTGTTAAAAAGGGAACATTCAACCAGTGTTTTACTTAAACCTGTGAAATGCTATGCAATTACTGAGGAGTGATTTACTTCCAATTATGTGGTCACTTTTAAAATAGGTGTAATGTGATCCTGAGAAAAATGTATGTTTTGTGGATTTGGGGTGGAGAGTTCTGTAAATATTTGTTAAGTTTACTTGTTCCAGGTCTGAGTTCAAGTCCTGGATATCCTTGTTAATTTTCTATCTC
>CAUYLG010052388.1:0-11533 GCA_963573385.1 Cacajao melanocephalus | reverse complement strand
AAGAGATAGTTCTTAAACTGTTAGCCACTTACACTTGAGGAATTGGTTAGACACTTTCAAAAGCACTATGATTAAGACATTCTCTGGATAGTACTAGTGTATACCTATTGTTTCAGTTTCAGCTTTCTGCACATGGCTAGCCAGTTCTCCCAACACCATTTATTATACAGGGAATCCTTTCCCCATTGCTTGTTTTTGTTGGGTTTGTCAAAGATCAGATGGTTGTAGATGTGTGGCATTACTTCCAATGCCTCTGTTCTGTTCCATTGTTCCATATCTCTGTTTTGGTACCAGTAGCATGCTGTTTTGATTACTGTAGCCTTGTAGTATAGTTTGAATTCAGGTAGCATGATGCCTCCAGCTTTGTTCTTTTTGCTTAGGATTGTCTTGACTATGTGGGCTTTCTTTTGGTTCCATATGAAGTTTAAAGTGGTTTTTTCCAGTTCTGTGAAGAAGGTCAATGGTAGCTTGATGGGGATAGCATTGAATCTATAAATTACTTTGGACAATATGGTCATTTTCACAATATTGTTTCTTCCTAACCAGGAGCATGGAATATTTTTCCATCTGTTTGTGTCCTTATTTCCCTGATCAGTTGTTTGTAGTTCTCCTTGAAGAGGTCCTTCACATCCTTTGTTAGTTGTATTCCTAGGTATTTTATTCTCTTTGTAGCAACTGTGAATGGGAGTTCACTCATGATTTGGTTCTCTGTGTGTTATTGGCGTATAGGAATGCTTGTAATTTCTGCACATTGCTTTTGTATCCTGAGATTTTGCTGAAGTTGCTTATCAGATTAAGGAGGTTTTGGGCTGAGATGATGGGGTCTTCTAAACATATGATTATGTCATCTGCAAATAGAGACAATTTGACTTCCTCTTTTCCTAACTGAATACCCTTTATTTCTTTTTCTTGCCTCATTGCTCTGGCTAGAACTTCCAGTACTCTATTGGATAGGAATGGTTAGAGAGGGCATCCTTGTTGCTCTTGTTGTTGCATTGGTCCTTTTACCATAATGTAATGCCTTTCTTTGTCTCTTTTGATCTTTGTTGGTTTAAAGTCCTTTTTATAGAGACTAGGATTGCAACCCCTGCTTTTTTGGCTCTCCATTTGCTTGGTAAATCTTCCTCCATCTCTTTATTTTGAGACTATGTGTGTCTTTGCAGGTGTGATGTGTCTCCTGAATACAGCACACTGATGGATCTTGACTTTTTATCCAATTTGCCAGTCTGCATCTTTTGATTGGGGCATTTAGGCCATTTACACTTAATGTTAATATTGTTATGTGTGAATTTGATCCTGTCATTTTGTTACTGGCAGGTTGTTTTGCCCATTAGTAGATGCAGTTTCTTCATTGCATCATTGGTCTTTACCATTTGGTACATTTTTGAAGTGTCTGGTACTGGTTGTTTCTTTCCCTTTTTAGTATTTCTTTCAGAAGCTCTTGTAAGGCAAGTCTGGTGGTGATGAAATCTCTCAGCAATTGCTTGTCCATAAAGGATTTTATTTCCCCTTCACTTATGAAACTTAGTTTGGCTTGATATGAAATTCTGGGTTGAAAGTTCTTTTCTTTAAGGATGTTGAAATATTGGCCCCCACTCTCCTCTGGCTTGTAGGGTTTCTGCTGAGAGATCCGCTGTGAGTCTGACGGGCTTCCCTTTGTGGGTAACCCAATCTTTCTCTCTGGCTGCCCTTAGCATTTTTTCCTTCATTTCAACCCTGGTGAATCTGATAATTATGTGCCTTGGGGTTGCTCTTTTTGAGGAATATCTTTGTGGTGTTCTCTGTATTTCCTGGATTTCGAAGTTGGCCTGCCTTGCTAAGTTGGGGAAGTTCTCCAGGATAATATCCTAAAGAGTGTTTTCCAGCTTGCATTCATTCTCCCCATCACATTTGGGTACACCGATAAAGCATAGATTTGGTCTTTTCATATAATCTCATATTTCTTGGAGGCTTTGTTCATTTCTTTTCACTCTTTTTTCTCTAATCTTGACTTTTCAATTTATTTAATTGAGTTGATCTTCAATCTCTTATATCCTTTCTTCTGCTTGATCAATTCTGCTAGTGAAACTTGTGTATGCTTCACAGAGTTCTTGTGCTGTGTTTTTCAGCTCCATCAAGTCATTTATGTTCTTCTCTAAGCTGGTTACTCTAGTTAGCATTTCATCTAACCTTTTTTCAAGGTTTTTAGTTTCTTTGCATTGGGTTTGAACATGTTCTTTTAGTTCAGAAAAGTTTGTTATTACCCACCTTTTGAAGCCTGTTTCTGTCAATTTGTCAAACTCATTCTCCATCCTGTTTTGCTCACTTGCTGGTGAGGAGTTGTGATCCCTTGGAGGAGGAGAGGCATTCTGGTCTTTGATGATTTCATCCTTTTTGCACTGGTTTCTTCCCATCTTCATGGATTTATCTACCTTTGATCTTTGAATTTGGTGATTTAGGATGGGGTTTCTGAGTGGACATCCTTTCTGTTGATATTGAAGCTATTTCTTTTTGTTTTTTAGTTTTACTTCTAACAGTCAGGTCCCTCTTCTGTAGGACTACTGGAGGTCCACTCTAGACCTTGTTTGCCTGGAAATCACCCATGGGGGTTGCAGATCAGCAAGTATTGCTGCCTGATCTTTCCTCTAGTAGCTTCATCCCAGAAGGGTATCTGCCAGGTGACACCCAGAGCTCTCCTGTATAAGGCATCTTTTTGGTTATACTAGGTTAAGCGAGCCACTTGAGGAGGCAGTCTGTCCCTTGTCTGCCTGCAGAGGCACTGCTAGTCTGTCATAGACTCAGTCCAGCTGATGTGTAAGCTTCCTCTGGCTTTTGCTTACACAAGTAGGTTTAGACCCCCTCAGCAATGGTAGACACCCTCCTCCCCACTGAGCTCGATCTTCCTGGGTTGAGCTCTAACTGATGTGCTGGCTGCAAAAGTCTCAATCGAGAGGGCTTCAGTTTGCTGGTCTTTTGGGGGATGGGACTCACCCAGCCATATCACCTCTCTCCCTTTCAGCTCCCCCTTTTTCTGAGGAGTGGGTAGCTCTGTCCTGCAGGCACTCTCGGTGCTAGTCAAAACGTTCACCCAGATCTGTGCTGACAACCCGAGGCATCCGCCAGAGCTGCCACTCAGATCTATGTTGGTAACTCGTGGAGCTTTTTCAGCCTGATGGGGATCTCCTGGTCTGTGGGTTGCAGAGGGCATGGGAGAAGCACAGTATCTGAACCAGAGTGCCAGGGATTGGGGGAGTTCCCTGATCCTCTGGTCAGTTGCACTTCTTGGGTAAGGTAGTGTCCCACCCTGCCACAGTTTGCCCTCCTTGGGCTACACCCACTGTCCAACCAGTTCCATTGAAATGAACCTGGTATCTCAATTGGAAATGCGGAGATCACTCACCTTCTGCATTTCTCTTGCTGGGAGCTGGACTCCAGAGCTGTTCCTTTTCAGCCATCTTGGTGGGTGGATCACCTGTAATCCCAGCTGCTTGGGAGGCTGAGGCAGGAGAATCGCTTGAACTCAGGAGGCGGAGGTTGTGGTGAGCTGAGATCATGCCACTGCATTCCAGCCTGGGCAACAAGAGCGAAACTCTGTCATTTCTAAGCTTCCAGGAGTCCTGGCATCTTAGCTGTGGATCTCTAGTACCAGGTCACAAGGCCACAGAGGCTGGGCCTCTAGGAGCAGAGGACACAGAACAGTGAAGACAAAACCCAGAACTCCAGCTAGAGCAAGAGAGCTACTAACAGTTTTATAAGTTTAAAGGCTACAGTGAAGAATGAGCTTTTTTTAAAAACTACATACATATCTTAAATGTCAGCACCTGTAACACACCACCTCACTTATTTGTTTACATGAGTGACTCTGCTAGACTTTGATACCTCCTTAGCAAGTCACACCTTCAAGGTAAAAGCAGCAGAGTAACATTTTAAAAAGTCACTCAATAGGCTTTCCCTTCTCAGTCATTTGTATTGTAATCCCAGACCAGGGTTTCTCCGCCTCGGCATTCTTGACAGTGTGAGGGGCTGTCCTGTGCATTGTAGGATGTTGAGCAGTATCCCTGGCCCCTAGGCACAAGATGCCAATAGCACCATCCCCCAGTTATGACAATAAAAATGTCTCCAGATATAGTCTAATGTTCCTTAGAGGAAAAAAGTCAACCCTTATTGAGTAGTTAGGACTGAAAGAGGAGACAAGGAAAGTAGGCCTGAGAGCATGCTCTTCTCTTGCAGGATGTAGATAAAGCAGGAGAGGGTTCCTAAGCCAACCAGTGAGAGAAGAGGAGATTAATGAGCTAAAGTACAGGGACCTCCTCACTAGAGGATGGCCTAGCAACATCTATGGTCCTCAGAAGCAAGTGAATACACAGTGCCCAAGAGACCAGGTAGTCTGGCATAATGACAATCACAGTAATTGCTGAAAAAAATCACCACATGTGTGTCAGGGCTCAGAACAAAGTTAAGCTATGTAATATAAAAAAAAGGTTATGTTTTTGTGCTGCTTTGTGACTATTCCATTCCTATTGCTCCATATTCTTAGAAATTTCAAAAAAGTGATGAGTGGTTTTCTTAGTATTCATTTGCTTAGATTTCAGAACCTCCAAAGTACTTGCCCTGTATCTTTTTTGTACAGAGGAATAACTGCTTTCAGCTCCATGTGAATCTGCTCTGCTTTTACCCTGTTTCAGATGAATAAAGAAACATGTCCACCACATCACAATTCTGTATGTTTACTTAGGCTGGATGCTCTAGAATCTCTATAGATGATGCCCTGTGATTTCGCTTTCTTGTTGGGAGATTTTTCTCTCCACTTTTTTCCTCTCCTACCTAATTTCCCTGCTCTTTGGAGCACAGGGCTGTGTAAAAGTTAATTCGCCTTTTATTGCTCAAAATTGTTTCTTACAGATCCTAGCAGTTTTTAATCAGCTTTAGAACCTGATTTCTGCCACAAACTTCTTATAGAAGCCATGCCTTTCTTCTTCAAAACTCCAAACTTCTTACAGAAGCCATGCTCTTTCTTTCTCTTCATTTTATTTTATACAATGAACTACAAATACATGCTTCAATATGCACAGAACACTGACGACCAGATAGGAACTTTGTAACATCCCTTTGGGAGCTCAGACTTGAGCTGAACAACCTTTCTACCTGCCAGGCCAAATACATTCCCACAATGTTGTCTTGTTAGAGGATCTAGGGGAACCAGTTGCGCTGGAGTAAGGGAAAAAGAAGAAAAAGGCAAGGGGAATTTAATTATGGAGAAAACTCAAACACTGCAAGTTGATCATTAAGGGGATCATTAAGATAGCCCTAATTATCTCTTCAGTTATCTGAATTCACTTAACCATATCAGCCTCTTAGGCTTTGCTTAAGGTGTACCCCATGCCTGTAATGATTTCCTTTTCCTTTCTACCTAATACATCCTTAAGGCCCAGCTCAAGCTTTAGTTCTTCTAGGAAGCCTATCTTTTCTCCTTTAGCCTCAAGGATCTCTCCCATCTCTGATTTTCTACAACACTTACTGTCACTTAGCATTTAGCATAGATTGACCTGTAACATATCCTGTTCTTTTGTCTTTGTTAGTTATTTAATATTTTCTGAAAGCCCCTTAAGAAAAAATGATGATGTACAGTGATTTTCCATATTCTTCATAGCTGGCACACAGCAAACAATTTATAATAAGGGCATATTCACTGAATAATAGAACAAGGGCCTTGGCATAGGAGCAGAATGTCAGGTGGCCATGCTCCCTTAGAAAGGTATGTTTTTGTAACCTTAACAGAGGATTTTGTCCATGATAAGGTCTTAATAAAGTCAGTCTAATTTCTAAAAGTTTTCTCTAAGAGAGGACTGGCTTCAAGCTGCCTTCAGGCTCTGAGAACTTGTTCCTTTATACAATAACAGCTAATACTGATGGAGAATATATGCTAGGCACCAATATAAGTGCTTTGTGTGAATTACATCATTTTAAACTTCTAAGCCTTATGAGGCAGGTTACATGGTTATTTTACAGAGTGAGAAACTAAAGCACAATAAAGTTAAGTAATTTTTTAAAGGCCACATACTTAGTAAGTAAGAGAACTTCAATGAAAACCTATGAAGTCTGACCCCAGGGCGTACTTTTTGTCACTTTGTGGAACTTCTGCCATTAGCTGGAAGCAGATAGACAATATATATAAATAATTATAATCAGATTTTTAAATGACAGTATGCAAAGGATGGGTTAAATAAAGGTTGGCACAAACAAATAACCTTGTCATAGACACAAAGTCAGTACCATATAGGTAAGTATTCACATGATGTTGCCTGCCACCTCTGGGCAAACCATTTAACACTAAGGAAAGTTAGAACTATCACCAGCTTCCAAGGAAGAGGATTTTCAACAAGAAATTTACTTCAAGGAAGGGAGGAGAAACATACTTAAGTGGCTAATGAGCTGCAAAAGAAATTAACAGGAAGATGTTTTTAGAATTCAAAAAGTGAAATGTCTTTAAGAATATTTCCTAATTTCAAAAGAATATAAATTTTTTGTCCCCTCGGTGTGTTTAATTTCTCTATAGTTAGGTCCTGTCAACACATGTACAGGCAGGCAAGTTTTAGCTGATGGTCAATAACAGGTAATTCAAATTAAGTTCACTATTATAGTGACTATTTATTGCTGTGTAATAAACCACTTCAAAACTTAGTAGAATAATCATTTTATCATTTTTGTAAATATTAGAGATGAAGAATTTGTGCTGGACTCAGCTGAGTGCATCTTCTGCTGGACTGTCCTGGGTCAACCATATGACTATAGTTATTCAATAGCTCAGCTGAGGTTGAGTGGTCTAAGATGGTCTCATTCATGTGTATGGCACTTGGTGCTGTCAGCTGAGACTCCCTCTTAGCATGGTTTCTCATCCTCAGGGTGGCCAGCCTGGTCTTTTTCATATGTGTCACAAGAGTTC
This sequence comes from Cacajao melanocephalus, assembly GCA_963573385.1. Taxonomy (NCBI): domain Eukaryota; kingdom Metazoa; phylum Chordata; class Mammalia; order Primates; family Pitheciidae; genus Cacajao; species Cacajao melanocephalus. The sequence continues at coordinate 4,611 of CAUYLG010052388.1, read as the reverse complement.
CCATGAGCAAAAGAGGACAACCCCTATGCACAAGGGCTTTTTAAGCTTCTGTTTGTGTCACATATACTAATGTTCCAATGGCCAAACCAAGTCACTTGGCCAAGTGTCAGTGTGGATAGAAACCATAAAAAGACCCAGATACTGGAAGGCATGATTCACTACAGACAATTACTTTAACAATCTACCACAGCTGTTTTTCAGAATTTAGCCAGACACATCCAGCCGGCTGGCACAATTGTCTGCTTACTTTCCCATCCTGATTGCATTCTTCATGAAAACTATTCAAATGTCTTCCAAAAACAATACCTGGAGGAAATTTCAAGAGGGAGAAAGCCCTGAGTCTCTCATCAGATCTATCCTTGGCCTGCTTTTGCCACCGAATGCCAACAAAAGGGAAAGGAACCCTTAAAAGCATATTGCTAAATTTAAGGAGCCAATGTGAGAAGGCTACATACTGTATGGTTCCAACTACATGACATTTGGGAAAAGGCAAAACTATAGAGACAGATAAAAGACCAGAAACAACAGAGTCAGTGGTCACTGTGTGATGGCCAGCTCAGTGTTGTGCTGCCTGCACTGCTGCAGAGACAGTAGGACCAGCCACATCACTCTGAAGGTGATGCTAGTCATGCACCTGGACATATGCATATGGGAACAAATGCTGTCATTGTAAAAAATGACAGAAGAATATATGAAACATGAGATTGTTTAGCCAGTGCACTTTTACATCAAAATGAAAGCTACTGTAAATTCAAGATCCACTTCACAGGAATCTGGGATACTAGCGTTGCTCAGAAAGTTAACTTGAATCAGAGAGCAGGGAGAAAAAAAATGGCAGATTGGAGGCAGGACTAAATTGCAGCTCCCATTCAGGTGGACAGAGCAGCATGTGGAGACGCATCATGAACTTTTGCTTCAAGAATTACTGCAGGAACATACCAGGAAAGCTGTGAGCATCCATAGACCCCTAGAAGGGAGTGGATTGCTCCTGCAGGACCCAAGAGACAGCCCAAATACTCTGAGTTCCCAATGTGTGAATGTGGGAAAGAAGGATCATCCACTCCCAAACACATACCCTCCCTGAGGAACCTTAAGGTCCAGATCACAGGAGAAGGATTTGATCTTACCTGGAGCTGAGAAATTTAGAGAGCTGATTGAAATACAAGAGAGAGGAAGCCGTGAGAAGAGTCCTGTGGGATCTCTTGGTCCCCAGAGAAGCCATGTCTGACTTTGTCTCACAGGAGTCCTTCAAGAGGGCTGCCAGGGAAACTAGAAAAAGACTATGAGAAGGAAACCTCCAGCTGAACTTTGTAACAATTCTAACAGAATGTGAAGCTTCTTAGACATAACGTCAGGGGAGGGAGTGAATCCAGAGTGCAGAGGGGCAGAGGGGGAGGTGCAAAACCTGAAAACCCTGCGTGCTTTCTCAGCCTGGAGGCTGGTAGCCTGGGAGAAGTCCTCAGCCCTGCTCACTCAGAGCCTAGAGACAAACTCAGTGCTGTTGAGGGGGGGAGCACAGTGGGAGTGAGACTGGCCTTTTGGGTTGCATAAAAGCTGGGTGAGGATGGTAACTGCCAGCTTCCCCCCACTTCCCTGGTGACCTGCATGACACCACAGAGGCAGCCATAATCCTCCTGGGAACATAGCTCCATTGATCTGAGGACCATAACCCATCCCCCACAGGAGCCACAACAAACCCCACCCAAGGATAATCTGAGTTCAGGCATGCCTAACCCTGCCCCCACCTGATCCTCTTTCTCTACCCAACCTGGTAGCTGAAGACAAAGGTCATATTCTCTTGGGAGTTCTAGGACCCCATCCACTGCCTATCTGTCTACTACCACAGCTGACCTCTCTCTTGAAAGTGCTACCTTCTGGCAGGATGCCAACCAGCACAAAACTAGTAAAATAACAATAATACAACTAAGGACTCTCACAGAGTCCATTTCACTCCTCTGCCACCTCCAACAGAGCAGGTGCTTCTATCAATGAATGAGAGACTGGAAGATGATTCACATCCCAGGACTCTGTGCTGTGACAGACAACCCCCAGTACAAGCCTGGAACCTGGTAGCCCCACAGGGTAGCTAGAGCCAGAAGAGAAATAGCAATAACTACAGTTCAGTGCTTAGGAAGCCACATCCCTAGGAAAAGGGGGAGAGTACTACATCAAGGGAGCACCCTGTGGGACAAAAGAACCTGAAGAGCAGCCCTTGAGCCCAGATTTTCCCTCTAACATAGCCTGCCGAAATGAGAAGGAACCAGAAAAACAATTCTGGTAATATGACAAAACAAGGTTCTTTAACACCCTCAAAAAATTGCACTAGCTCACCAGAAATGGATCCAGACCAAGAAGAAATCCCTGATTTCCCAGAAAAAGAATTCAGAAGCTTGATTATTAAGCTAATCAAGGAAGCACAAAGAAAGGTGAAGTCCAATTTAATGAAATCAAAAAACTGATACAAGATATGAGGGGAGAAATCTTCACTGAAATAGAGAGCATAAATAAAAACAATCACATTTTCTGGAAAGAAAGGTCACACTTACAGAAATGCAAAATGCACTGAAAAGTCTTAGCAAAACAGGAATAAAATACAGGAGTAGAGGAAGCAGTAAGAAGAAGCAGAAGAAAGAATTTCAGAGCTCAAAGACAAGTGTTTTGTTTTGTTTTGTTTTTTTCATAATCCAATCCAGCAAAGATAAAGAAAAAGGAATTTAAAAAACAATGAACAAAGCTTCCAAGAGGTTTGGGATTATGTTAAATGACCAAACCTAGGAATAATTGGCATTCCTGAGGAAGAAGAGAAATCTAAAAGTCGGGGAAGCATATTTGGGGGGATAATTGAGGAAAACTTCCCCAGCCTTGCTAGAGATGTAGACATCCAAATACAAGAAGCTCAAAGAACACCTGGGAAATTCATCACAAAAAGATCATCACCTAGGCACATAATCATTTTGTTATATAAAGTCAAGATGGAAGAAAGAATATTAAGAGTTGTCAGGCAAAAGCACAAGGTAATCTATAAAGGAAAACCTGTAAGATTAACAGCAGATTTCTCAGCAGAAATCCTACAAGCTAGAAGGGATTGGGGCCCTATCTTCAGCCTTCTTAGACAAAACAATTATCAGCTAAGAATTTTGCATCCAGTAAAACTAAGCTTCATAAATGAAGGAAAGATACAGTCTGTTTAAGACAAACAAATGGTGAGAGAATGCATCACTACCAAGCCAGCACTACAAGAACCAGTAAAAGGAGCTGTAAATCTTGAAACAGATTCTCAAAATACACATCAAAACACAACCTCCTTAAGGTATAAATCTCACAGGACCTATAAAATAACAACACAATAAACTTTAAAAAAAAAATTAGATATTGGGAGATGGATCCAAGATGGCCGATTAGAAGCAGCTCAGGATTGCAACTCCTAGCAAAAATGCAGAGGGTGAGTGGACGCTGCATTTCCAGACAGATTTTTCTTTCCCACAGACCAGGAGATTCCCAGGCGGAGGAGCCCCACTGGTTGCCAGTGTGGCTGTTTCAGCCTGCATGGCTGTTTTGGCCTGCATGGCTGTCTTGGTGGGTGCCTCAGAGTGGCGGTTCTCCACAGGCACCATTTTAGCTGGCGATTGGAGCTACAAGAAGACAGAGTCGCCCATTCAACTGATAGAAAAGGGGACTGAAACAGGGAGCCAGACCAGGACAGTCCTGGGCAAAAAAGCACCAAGAATCTCAACACAGCTGTTTCAGCCAGCGCAGGTGCAGCGGGTCGCCACACGGAAATTGCACAGATCCTGGCACCTTTTCAACAGGCGACTGGAACACCTGGGAGACAGTCGACCATTTGCTCTGAGGCAGGGAGCCAGGTGATCAGGCTCCACTGGTCTCACCCCGACAAAAAAACAGCAATCTGAAATGCTCTGGATTGAGAGTTTCACAGCAAGCACAGCTGAACCCAGTATGGTCCAGCTCTGTGGGGGAGGAGCGTCTGCCATTACCGAAGCAGTCCACCACTACGGAGGTAGTCTGCCATTGCTGAGGCAGCCCGCCATTGCCTAGGCAGCCCACCTTGACAGAGAGAGTCCGCCATTATAGAGGCAGGCCACCATTGCCAAGGCAGTTCTAACTATATCCGTATAAAGAGGACTGCAGGGAAGCTCACACAGCAGCTGGGTGGAGACCACGGCTGCTCAGTAAAGCCTCTGTAGGCAGACAGTGACTAAGCTGCCTCCTGGCAGGGCAGGGCAACCCTGAAAAAAGGAAGCAGGACAACAGAAATTCATAAACAAAGCCTTAAATCCCCGGGACAGAGCACGTGGGGAAAAAAAAGGTGAGGGGGTAATGAGTTCTACTGCAGCAGACTTAAACATTCCTGCCCAGCAGCTATGAATGAACAATGGAGCTCACAGCTCAGCACGTGAGCTCCTATAAAGGACAGAGTGTCTCCTCAAGCAGCTCCCTGACCCCCGTATATCCAAAGAGTCACCTCATAAAGGAGAGCTCAGACTGACATCTGGTGGGTATCATTCTGGGACAAACATAGCAGAAGAAGAAACTGGCAGCAACCCTTACTGGTCTGCAGCAGCTGCAGGTGATCCCCAGGCAAGCAGGGCC